>JAGXJF010000802.1:0-70000 GCA_019208055.1 Stipa capillata | reverse complement strand
GCTCGGCGACATCAAGAAACTCATTCGAAACCATAGCCTAACTCTCTGTCGCCCGGTTCTCGTACATCCAACTACGATCCATCGATCGATCCCTACGACACGAGATGGCCGGCAATCACATCAAATACATATACAAGATGAAAAGAACAATTTTGTATCTCATTTGTCCAAAGAGAGCATTATTACCAATCTTTTCGGCGAGGGAATGGAACTCCGGGGAGGAAAGAGAGATCTATGGAGAGAGTGAGAGGAGGAGGGAGATATGAGAGATCTTGTTGGGTTGGAGAGAGAGAGAGAGATCTAGAAATAGGTGAAAAAAGGGGAGGGCTTGGGAGGAAGAGAGATTTAGATCTAGAGATCTTGTTGAGTTTGGGGAGGAAGAAAGGAGGGAGAGGAGGAGGGTTGGGGAGAGGGAGTGTTTGTGGGTTTGTTGAGTTTGGGGAGGAAGAACGGAGGGAGAAGAGGAGGGTTGGGGAGAGGGAGTGTTTGTGAGTTTGGGGAGGAAGAAAGGAGGGAGAGGAGGAGGGTTGGGAAGAGGGGAGTGCTTGTGGGTGGGGGGGGGGTGGGGGCGGCGGCGGCAGCATATGGTGCGGCGGCAGCGGCGCTCGCTGCTGGCCAGTGGGCCCGCGAGCAGTGGCCTGCAGCGAGCGTCGCCTCTAGTTTTATATGGCCAGGGTACCACTGACGGGCACGTCAGTATCGCCCGTCAGTGCAGACAGCACCTGTCCAGTCAGCCCTAGAGGAATCACCACTGACGGACAGAAAGAGCACCCGTCAGTGGAGACCGCATCTTCACTGACGGGCATCTAAGAAGCGCCTGTCAGTGGAGACAACCCGTCATCTATGGCACCCTGGTTACATCTCCACTGACGGTCGGCTTAGTGGCCCGTCAGTGGAGGTCTTCCCTTCCGGCCTGCCAGCCGCCTCCACTGACGAGCCTCTAGGGGGCCGTCAGCGGTGTGCCCCTCCAACGACGGTCCTTTTTGTGCCCGTCAGTGGAGGGTGTTTAGTAGAGGGTCAATATGCAGTAGTGTCCAATACAAAATGCACGCTATTTGCGGACCAAGACGCACGCTAAACTTTGGCAGGGCTTCAATACAGCCTCATCTTGTGTTGACATGGTGATTGCAAGTAATGCTTTAGTTTTGTGGGGAATAATCTATTAACCCCGTGAAGTATTGTCTGATAGCCATTTTCACCCAACCTATATTTCCTGACCACTTTACCCCATACCAAAAACTAAACTAGATCAAATAAGTACCCCTAGCCGGTTTTTGGTGGTGGTTAATATGGTGTGACATCGGTTTATGCCACATAAGACACTGTGTCAGCTCTAGGACTTTGCTGACGTGGCTAGGGAGCTAAGGGCATGAGCAATGTGCTAAGGTCGATGAGGAGCTAAAAGTCACCATGTATGAAGAGGCTAACTAAACAAAATTCAGTGCAATAGCATAGCTTCCCTTGTAGGACCACAAGTCAGGAAAAAGAATCTCAAGTCCCTTTCCATGCAGCTCTCTGTCCTTCCTTGGTGGGGGTTAGAGACTGATACTCAGACTCCCTCAATTTTTTATTTTCTTAGACTCGATCCCTCAACTTGATCCGGCTCTAGAAATTTTCTAGCTAGCTTCACACCTTGCAGTGTTTAGACCCGAGTCTAGGACCTCCTAATCCTTTCTAGCTCCGGGTTCGCAAACACATTGCACACGCCCTAAGAATTGAAGGAGGCGCTGAAATGAGTTGGGTACCCTGTCGCCACTATTCATCTGCCCTGACCCCTCACTGCAATCACGCATATGTCCCAAGCTGATCGGAGATGACACAAAAGTTAAAAGGGAGTCCCTCACACACGCGCACATACACACATCTAAAGCTCAAATTATCATCTAATTTCGTCATTTCACTCCTTGAGTTTTGCCGTATTACGGCCATAGTGGTTTGGATATGTGATAGGTGTATGGTTTTCACCTATCACTTATTAATTTGCTTCAAATGTATGCATTAATATTCGAATGGATCAATAAGTGCAAGTATATATGTGTTTCTGAATGCATGGAGATTCTCTTGTCTAAATTCTAAATGGACCATTAGATAATCTTCCCTTGAGTTTTCCATTTTCATGGGGAATTCTTGAATGCTAGGAGGGAATTAGTGCACTATGTGAGAGGAAAGATTGCCAAGATCAGTGGGACAACATTTGAACGTGAAAGACAATTGGCATTTGCAAGCTATTTCTAAGCCGAGTGGACGACGCGCTAACATCGATCGACGGTGATGGATCTCTTACAATCTTAGACGGCTGAAGTTTTTTATTGATGCAATCACGGGGGGAAATTCCCCACCTATATATATTACTCAAAGATGAAGTGTTTATGTAGTCACATATGTACGTACGAAGATAACAGCGCCCAGACATAACGGCTAGTTTATCATCGTTTCCATTGTAGCGATTGGACCATAGGGTAAGGTCGTTTACAATCTTTGTAGCAGTTAGAACCACAGAATCATCGAGATTTCGGAATACTTTGCTATTTCTTGCATCCCAAATCGCTCGATCAATCTCAGACGTTAATTAATTTCTGGTCGGACGGTTGTGACGATGCTTTGTCCAAGTCAAATGATGCTGGCGTCTCCCTCCCTCTCTCGTATGCTTGCATGCTGTTCCTCCTGGACTGCTGATGGCGCTGAGCATGCACACCCAAAAGCTGCATCCCTGGCCCGTCCTCCTGAGCAGATTCCCCTTCTGCCAAACCGAGGAAATGGCTCCCTCCTCTCTCCCTCTCTCTGCAAAAATTGCTTGCACAAGTCACAACCTGTTTCTCTCTAGCTGGCTCGATGTACACATGCATCATGACCACTTTATTCCTCCTTTCCCTCTGACGCAGAGCTAGCCCCAGCCCAGAGTCCTGCACTGCCCTTTGCCACCACCATTGTCCTTCGCTTGTTACCTACTACGTACCCCAATACTACTACTACTAGAAGGTAGCCACTGGCTAAGCTAGAGCTAAGCAATGCATGCCCTTGCTTGCTTGCTTTGCTTCTTCGTGTGTCTCAAACCAGAATCTTTTGAATAGCTCCATGTCTGTGCAGCGTACATGCATCCAATCTCTGTTTTCCTTTTCGTTGTACGTTCTGCTATATAGATTCCATATGGCATGTTTACACCGTTCTTGCTCTGGTGATTTCTCGCTGCCGTCAATGCTTTACTTTGTGGTATGACACACAAGGGGAGAAAATATTGTTTACAAGACCAGATGAGGTTTTCGTGGAATGTACATCGTCGAGCGGAGTTCTCTTTTCCCATCGAGACGGCAGCCTGCAGTCCACGCCAATTTATTGATCCGATCCCGCAGATCGTGCTAAGTCGGAGGAAGCTGAAGAATTAACTTGCATCGACGCTAAGAGATGCGAGAGTAGTAGCTAATATTAGAATACTTAGCACCAAAGCTAAACATGACATCCAACGCTAAGTGACGATAGTACTGCGGAGAGAAAATGCTCGATCATGTTAAACTCACCTTATTTAAATGCTAGAGGATGTTGGTGCTCGGTTCTAATGGCTCCATTTTCGTTGTTCAGACGTCATAGTTAGCATGCTCGATGCACCTATGACCGGCCAATGCCCGTTATTAATAGTTGTCAGTTGCCCATAACCTATAATCCTGGGTACGGATATTATAGCGCGATCGCATTAATCGTGGGATTAACTCTTATATTACCGCATGTTTGACAAAACTCGTGCTACATAACCGTCGCTACCTAGGTGTGACATATGTGGTGGTATGCAGCCACGCAAGGTATATAAAAGGAACACACAAAAAAAAAGGTATATAAAAGGAAGAAAGAACCAGCGCACAACCGGTTCTACCTAGGCGGTGGCGTATTTGGTGTTTGGAAGTTAACACTCAGGTATATAAATGGAAAATAACCAGCTAACAACCGCTGCTACCTAGGCGTGACATATTTGTTTTTTCTTATTAGTATTAATCTTTTGACATCTACGTCAAGAAGATACAATGACATATTTGCTCCAACGCAGTTATCACTCAAGGTAAATAAAAGGAAGAGAGAACCAACAAAAAAGTAGGTTACGTAATTGCCACTACTATAAAAGCCTTCATCAGTGACGGGCTAAATCCTTCATCAGTAATAGATTTCAGACCCATCACTAATGAGTGGTCAGTGATACCCATCACTGATGGCTATGCAGAGGACTCAAAAAAACCTACTTGTCACAATCGGGTAGGATTTCACTAAAATGGCTGTAACTTTTACATATGGTGTTTGTTTTGGCTCCATAAGTACTCAAAAATAAGCGTATCGATGAGATACATCTAAAAAATCCACTTATCTTTAGTCCTGTGTATTTTTTGATCTCCGATTCACCCTTTAAGACACACTTTCGGGCCTCCAAACAAAAAACTGCCTCCTCCGACCGTCCGTTGAACTTTTTCCTAAGCTCCAAATGCAATAATTTTTACAAATTCCGAAACGTTGGGGAGTAGAGCTGCTAGAAAAAATATAAAAAAAATTTAGGCACTAGTAGGAATCCTCCGAATCCGAGCGAAACTCTTATATGGTATTTCCTATACAAACTTACTTTTCCGCGCTACATGTCACCTAGGATAGAGCTATATTTCTTGAACAAAGACTTGCATGAATCTGGCTATTATACTACCCTGGTGGGATGCTTGCGAGTACATTCAATGTACTCACTTGATTTGTTGATATGGCCAGACGAGGATGAATACTACTCTAAAGAAGACGACAGTGATTACGAGGAGTATTACGTTATCACAGTCAGTTGCCTGTTGGGTTGGCATGTTGATAGGCACTTGCTACATGTATCTTTCTGTTGCAGACTCTCTATTTAGCCAATAGGCTATATGTCTAAAAGAAAGACCATGGTGGTCTATTTATGTACCCGACTCTGTAATGTTCGTGTATGACTATGGTATTCGAGTTATCTTGTGTGTACTAGATATTGATCATGGGACCAGTACAGTAAACACAGGGGTTATCCAGTCCTTAAAACCGAGTACGCCAAAATGTGGCGATTGGAGTTCCTGAGTCGAAAGAAACTCAGAAAAAGTGGAGGACCATATGCAGGGTCGTCGCTCGTGAAAGGGTTCGAATCACCCTGTAAGATTGAGGTGAGCTGACACGAGTGGAGCGGAATGGCTATTGGATGAAGTAAAGCAATCCTTCAGATTCCCAGCAGAAGCTGAAGCCGATTTTGATCGAGCTACTCTCCTAACGGTGGGGAAGTGTTGGAGGAATTTCAAGCACAGGCTGGTGAGGAAATTTATGAAGAAAAATAAATCACCTTGCCAAGCATACCGAACATGACGGAAGAAGATTGGGTGGAATTCTGTGCCTTGAAGTCGTGAGAGGAATTCCAGACAGAAAGCCAGAAGGGACAGGAGCTAGCAAGGAGAAACAAACACTCACACATTCTCGAAACCTCGAGCTATGTCAGTGCTCAAAATAAATGGGCAAAGGAAAACAAGAAAGCAAAGAAGTACGGTCAACAACCAATCTTCTCTGACTTAGGCGACAACCGCTTCTGAGACTAGTGCAAGACGAGGACAAAGGTTCATCCTCGTGGTGAACGTGTCTGGCAACACCCAAAGACGAGAAGGTCTTCCAGAAAATGGTAGGGCTAAATGAGCAGGCCACTCAAGGCACGTCTGTGCCCAATCGGGAGAAAGATATACTCTCTGAAGCCATTAGCACCAAGGAGTTGTATGGACGCACCAGGGGTTTTGAAAATCTTGCACCCTAGGGCAAAGTGTTCACCAGTGATAGCCAGGAAGCTTGGAGGCAGAGGAAGAAAGCCAAAGGGTCGAGCAGTGGAAAGCAGAGATAAATCCCTCACTCAAAGCAAAATTCAAGGAAAAATGAGAGCCATGGAGGAGAGGCTGTCAGCACAATTCATTCAAGAAAAGGTGGCAGTTTGCGAGCACCGGGCGCCCGCCGGAGTAGCTGCTCCTCGAGCACTGATGAATCTTCTCCCATCAACGTAATCGAGGGTCCAGCACGGTGCAAGATGCAGATATAGTTTGCAGCAATGAACTTTGCAATGGAGGCGGCCTATGGTTAGGTATGGACATCTTCTCCAAGTATGGTGTTACATAATATCCCATTAACACCAGGTTTTGCACGAGTGCAAGTGGAAGATGTCAACCCAACCTTCGCCAACTGCACCTTACCTAACGCGCGAGAAGGAGACGAGATGCAAATCCTAAATGAAGCCGTCGAGTCTTTCATTCAGTGGCCAAAGAAGGATATAGTCCTCGAATGACCATCGATTGCGTCGCCTGATCTTGCTTTATCACCGTCAAGTGGGATGATGAGGTTTTCACCGGTGCCGCATCAATCTCCACCAAAGGGTCACAATGTCCTAACCCTGCCTCAGCCAATGCTGACTTCTCACCAGTAGCTACCCTCTCAACTCCTGGCACTACCAAATGTGGAGAGCTTAGGGCCTCGTCGCGTTCAGACCAGGAGTCAAGGGGCCACGTCAAAGCTAAAAGTTTTCCGGAAGAAGAAGTCCACTTTGACTTTGGCAGCAGATGTTGAATATCCTATGGCGGAGCTAGCTCGCTAATATGTGCTGGGACAACCTAAGGTGGATGACAGCGTGAATCTTGTCCTAGCCTGCTAGAAGCTTCATGATCATTACCTCGACGGATCCAATAGGTCGTTCCCACACAGACTAGTCAGCCTCATAGTGTACTTCACAAAGGAACACTTCAAGCACACTCAAGTCAATATATCTTTGGTGGAATTCACAGACTTGTTCAACATGTTCCACTTCTGTGAGCTAGACGCCGGCATCTCAACACCGGCCTCATGAGATGCTTTACGCTGTAAATTCTTATAATATAGCACAAGTTTGTTTTAATACGCTAAGTGCATAAATATAACTCATTATTGTCCTATACTCAGATACATGATTAATCTAAGTGAGAAAAGAAGGTTCTAGAACTCTATGGCATTCGTCAACCCAAACCTGATCTCAGCGCAAAGCATCGAGAGAAATAAGAACCTCGTACGGGATTACATTGTGCATATGCTCCATGAGTACTCCGCACAAGATTACATCCAAGTTGCCTATAACATGGGGTAAGCAATATGCCTTCCAAACTGTTTCCTTTCAACGGCTAAACATAGGGTACTAGATCCTCATCGTTATCGTGCCAAGATCGAATAAGGTATATTACCTTGATTCCATGAGGTGTAGTCATGATTAGTGCAAACCCGCATACTTGAAGATTATGGGCATTGGATCCTCATCATTATCGTGCCAAGATCGAATAAGTTATATTGCCTTGATTCTATGAGGCGTAGTCATGATCAGTGCAAACCGGCATACTTGGAGATTATGAGTCTACTTGATGTGAGTACCAAAAATTTCCTATTCATCGATGACTATTCTTTCTTTCTTTTGAAATGACATGCTAAGACTTATTGTTTTGAATCATGTAGGGCGTTTGATACGTACGTCAAAGAGGGAGGGAGGCACAAGGAAGGAGTGCCCCCCAAGTTATATCACGACTCCTAGTTTAAGGTATTCCCTAATGCTCATAAGTCATCTTAGTAATGCCATCATACATGTGCCCCCTATAGCTAATCAATATTCCTTTTGTAGTGTCGGCAACAATCCAAAGGATCTGCCCTCTGTGGATACTGAATGTGCTTCCACATGCTAGCCTTTTGCAACAACCGAAAGTATAGTAATCTAATGGTACGAAACCATCCCTACTAATGTATGGTGCTTCATTGATGCTATTCACGACGAGTATAAGCTTTATATCTTCAGGAAGGCGTGAAACTCATGTGAATCACACAGTTGGAAGATATGGATGTTGCCCAAGTCAGGTCGCAGATGCTACATTCCTAAAAAATGAGGTCATCAATCCCGCAGAACGGTTCAGTCACCCGCTAGTGCTCTAAAGCTCGCAACCTAGGATTGTGATCAGTTAGGTTTATAGTATGATAGCAATCGTGCCTTTTGCTAGCAATAGAGTCTCAAACTTGCCAATAACTAATTTTGTATGTCTTTGAAATTTGTGGTTTCAAATGATACTTGCACTTGGTGTTTCAAATTTTAATGTTTAGTTCTTCTCTAGATGCTAACTTGTGAATATAGAATTCTAACTTGTTCTTAATGAATTTCACTTTTTAACAATTGACACTTCTTGTTTATGAACAGATCGATCATATATGGAGGTTGTGCCTTATGAAACGACCCGACAATGTGAGAAGTGGATATATGTGCATGTTAATAACTAGACTATCAATTGGGTATATATATGAAGTGGATTTATATGTGAAGTAGATGAGAAGTGAATAACTTGTGCAATTTGGTTTCTGTATGTGCATGTCAATGTGAGAAGTTGATGTTGTGCCGTGATGTGAGAATAATTGAAGTGTTTGATACATATATGTGTTGTGTTGTATTGTATATAACTGTATAATCTGCTGTTATATATAAATTTGTAATCTGTTGTTTTAGAGTGGCTAGCAAATAAAAAAAAGTCCCTGTAGGGAAATATATCCAAGGCGGTTGTAATTAAACAACTGCCTCGGACCTTTGTACAATCTGTCTCAGATAACCTATTACTCTAGAATGTTTGGTAAAGCGAACTAGCCCCCAATAGTAGACTAATGGAGGCCGCTGACCTGTTGTGACCGTCTCGAATAATTGGTTTTTCAAAATGGTTGCATAACTGTCTTTGATATGTGTCCCATATCCACAACTACTGAAATAATCATTTCGAATGTTATATTTCAATGATTTTCTGTTCTAGCGAAAGAAGCTGTTAATTGGAATATACTCGCTTCTACTCTTTGGCAAATTCCAAGGTGCTTGGACTTCATTAATTTGTCATTTTCCCTGTCCCGTCTGTATTATCGATACTTATCTTTTATACTTCGAAGTTATTATGCCACATGAGCGTATATCACAACTAAAATAGACAACCTTATCAAGTCAAGCTCAAAGCTGTTCAAGTCTATAGATCTAGGTCGCCAATAACAGAGAAAGCGGCGACGGCACCGACGAGAGACGGGTGTAGGTGCTAGCAATGAGGGCAACAAGGGGTCACAGCCACGATGGTGCCATCACTAGCCCGCGTCTCACCGAACCTGGATGACGTTGCGGGCCTCTCGCCAACTCTGGTCGGCACCGCACGGAGAAGGCTGCGATCCAGTTCGAGTAAAGCCTGCTTGACGCCATCGCCTCCTCCGCTTTCATATCTCTGCCTGCGACGCTCATCGAGCACGACAGGGTCAGGGCTATCTACATGAGCTGGTTCCATATGCTCTTTATGAAATACACCGCCGTAAATGCTCCGTTCATTTTGCGTATGTTGTCACCTTAGAATAATATATGTATGAACCTGGAGCTGACACTTGCATTATTGGTATAGCCTTACTAGCTACATTAGGTTATCTGTATACATATCTCTCTGCCGAAACATCTTTATGTCAGATCATACACGTACCAGACTAATGCTATTGTATGTCCATGAGACCGACTCTATATAATCGTGTGTTCAGAAAATCGTCGGCGCAACAAAGCGCGCTAATATGTCTAGTGCAGGTTTAGTCGGAGGGGCTAATTTAAGTACTCCCTTGGTTTAGAAATATAAAATATATTTTAATTGATAAAGATAAAGATTTAACTAATAATTATTCCATTAATATATAATTTATGTGACATAAAATTTAAGTCATTTGATTTATATTTAAAAGTACTTACTTATGATTATGATTTTGTATCACATAGACCGTATATTAATTGAGTAATTGTTAGTCAAAATCTTATCATAACTAATTAAAATACGTCTTACATTTTTAAACGGAGGGAGTAAATCGTATGAATAACTCTGACAAATTGGAAATTGTTAGACATTTATTCTCTACTCTCATTTTGTTAACTTCCCATCAAATTTTAGCCACAGTTCAGAGCGCTTTCTTGCAATTGAGCGCTTTCTTGCAATTGACTAACGAAACCATATAATTATCAAAATAGTTAGGCCCATACCTTGGTGGGGGCCTGTACGGTGTTTCACAAGACTCGTTCTACACCGCCCTCGCTACCTATGCACTTGACGTGGTGCTAGACAAGAAAGCCACTCAGGGTATATATATTGAAGGAAGAAAGGAGCCGCACATAATTACATAACAGCTTCTACATAGGCGCAATATATTGAAAATAGTGACAAAATATTTCGTTTTAGTTTAATGTTTGAGAAAATATCCTGTTATATGTCATTGACATGTAGGATATAGGGTCACCTGTCAGTGATATATGACGAGGTATTTTATCAAACGATAAATCAAGACTAGGCAATTTATCAAATCTCTCAGGTATATTTGGTGCTGGGCACAAAGTGTGTAACCGGAAGAGAGATCCCGTGGAGTTTAAGCAATTACACGCGCTCGTTAGGGCTGTCAATCGGTGAAGCTCCAGCGACCCTTTCTCGAGCCGAGCCTGGGTTGAGGTTCAAGTGTGGAGCTCGGCTCGATCAAATTAAGCTCGACAAGATTAATGACTTATAATAATATATTTAAGGGTATTTTACAGGCTCTACCTCGACTCCATGAGTCTTGATAAGTGTATAAATATACATCGTGGGCTTGTATAAGATCAAGCTCAGAAGTGTTCTTTTTCTATTAAGAGTCCATTTTACATTCCTGCAAGGTAAAACATAGTCTATTTTTCTTGCCCGAAATTTCACATTTCGTAATTGCGCCTTCACCTACGGCGACTAAGTGAAGAACGCCAATTGCGAGAGGCGGCCGTGCGTTCACTACCTCAGAAAACACTTCTGCTACATGATCATCACTGACGGGCACAAGGAGACCCGTCGCTAATTAGAGGCAACACTGACGGGCGAGAACGTGCCCGTCAGTAGAAGTGATGTGCAAAGTGAGACCTCCAACTTCTACTGACAGGCACAATATCCGCCCGTCAGTAAAAGTGGGACAAGAAACGCAACTTGGTATTTTCACTGACGAACAACTTTTACTGACGGGCGCACCTCTCGTGCCCGTAAGTGAAAATCGGATCTTCAATGACGGGCTCCATTTTTGGTCCGTCAGTGAAAGTTCTTTTCATTTCTTTTTTTTCAGCCCGTACACGACCCAAAAGCCCAGCCTGGAGCTAGCACCGGTGTATAAGATCCTAACCCTAACCCTAACCAGCCACCGACTCCTCCTCCTCCTCCCACGCCCCGCCGCTCTAGCCCCCGCCCCCAATCTCCCCGCCGCTCTCCCCGCCCCCCATCTCCCCACCACTCTCCCTGCCCCTCTCCCCGCCCCCATCTCCCCGCTCCTCTCCCCGCCCCCATCTCCCCACCACTCTCCCCGCCCCTCTCCCCGCCCCCATCTCCCCGCTCCTCTCCCCGCCCCCATCTCCCCGCCTCCTCCCCGACGCCGACGGACCCTCCACCTCCAGATCCGCGCCCTCCGCCACCGGATCCGTCCCCCCGGCCGTCGGATCCGTGCCCCCGGCCGCCTTCTCTTCCTCCCCGAGCCCCCCTTCTCCTCTTCCTTCCCGATCGATGCCAGCCACCATTCCGCCATCCCCTCTTCTTCTTCCTCCATCCCGCCAGCCTACTCCCCACCACCACCGAGGCCGCCATCCCCTCTCCCTCCTCCAGAGGGAGCACGACCGTGAGCGCGCGGCGGCGCGGAAGCCCAACTCCAAGAACAGCGGTGACGGCCTCACCCCAGAGCAGTCGCCGCGAGAGGTGTGTTCCGTTTTCCACGATCTCTGATTCTATCCGATTCTTGGCCGCGCGGTCTGATGCGGTCCTTGGATCTTTGTTGCTGCAGGGACAAGAAGGCGCTTGAGGAGAAGGCCGCGCGGTCTGATGAGGAGAAGGTTCCAGAGTTCTCACTGGGCATTCTCATGATATTCCAGAATTCAAACATGATTGCTATTATTGAATTGTTGTTGAGCTGTTGGTCCTGGCTACTGACAGGTAAATATTGAACACCAGATATTCTGATTAGTTGTTATTTCAATTGTAAAAACATCTCATGTCAATTGAAGTTTGTGAAATTGGCAATTTTATCACAACGTGCATAAAGTTGTTCAACAGAAGAGATGGAATAGGTAGCATATAAGATGATAGTGCTGGTACATGCAAAGAAATGATTGAGATCTGTATTTGCAAGTGTTAAGGGTGCTATTGTAGTGCAGGACTAGTTAACACAAACTCAGCTCAAGTACTAATTCCTATCTTATTCTTATAGTACACTGTTAGCTAAACAAATTTCCATTCCCCCCGCTAATTCATATATTCTATCTTTTAGGAGAACACTAAAATATCAAGGATGCAATCAAGTGATCACAGCTCTCAATCAAATGGTATGTTGAGGAATTCCATATAATTTATCCCACGCTATCTGTTTTGTTAACACACTTATTTGCTATCTTAGGAAATGAATCACGGTCTTGCAGTGACACTTCAACTTCGCCTCTTGCTTCTTTTGGACAAGGTCTCTTCGCATGTTCTCTTTTTATCATATGTTCAATTCATTTGATTATTGTTTAATTCGGTTATAATATAACAGTTAGGAACTTATAATATAACATGTGAGCTCTTCCATTTCTACTAGTACCTGCCTCGCTCCTGCGTCTGTTATTCCTTGCAATTCGAGCTAGATCGATGTGGCAGTGACATGTTAGTTTATGTTATATGCAAGTGCTCATGCTTGCTGTAATTAACATGGTGATGTTGTGGGTTCCCAATTGCGGTTGCATTGCAGTTTGAGATGAGGGAGCCTAAGCTGTGCCAGATCGTCTGCAAGACTGTTCTGAACCAAGAGGGAGCAAACGATCTGAAGGAAAAGATCGACGATGAGTACCATGTAAACATGCGAGATGCGTCTTGATGCTGCTTGCATAGATATGTATTAAGGGCAAATATTTGATGCCGCTTGCATAGATGCGTCTTGATGATGCTTGCATAGATGCGTCTTGTGTAAACATGCTGCTTGCGTCTTGATGCTGCTTGCTGCTATACATATATTTGATTATCATGGGATATGCTGTTAATGCATCGTGGGCTGTAATTGATACGTGGTTTAATTTTTTTTAATCCGCAAAAAAGAATCACTGACAGGCAGAAAATCTTGCCCGTCAGTGATGTTCAATTTCTGCTGACGACCACGTGCCCTAAACCCGTCAGCGATGTCGTTTTTGAGCCCGTCAGTGGTTGTATATTCTGAGGTAGTGGTTGTGCTGGCGGCAGTTGAGAGGAGGAGCTATGAAACCTCAAAGAAATTCTGGCGGTCCATCACGGAGTTGGACCGAGGCAAAGCGAGTAGCCAAATAGGCGTAGGAGAGAGAAAAAAGATGATATGGGCCGTCAAGGACATCGCATTGACAAAATCATTTTCAAAATCGGTCAGGAGGTAAAGTGATCTGGTATTACAATGTTAAAACAAAAATTATAGTTTAAAACAGTCAAATGCACAAAGAGAATGCTTTAGAGAAGTAAAATAAACTTATTACCTTTTCATTTGACTAGGTAGATCCCCGCACACATAAAAGGAAAAGGAGTTGATGACGACATATCTAGCAATGATAATTCATCTCCTTCACCAAGTGCCACTCGAACACTATTTGGCCTTATGACAAGAGCTAAAACACAACAAATTGCTCAACAGGTGAATCTTCTCCTGAATGAATAATTTGATCTTAACGAGAATTGGCTACTATCTAAAGTGTATACATTATGTCTCCTTAGGTTTGGATGCAACAAGGGACAAGATGTTGAAGTAATTAGCAATTTTCGAATTAATCTAATCCAGAAAAGCATCATGACACATGCGCAAATGAGATAAACCAACTCAGGCGAACTAGACATGCAATTCAAAACTAAACAACAGACTAGCATGTCTATCTCACTTGCATCAAAAGCAAAACAGAACCACAGAAGACTTAGGAGCACATACGTGAGAATAGCAGCAGCGAACGATCCAGTGTTGGCGTTAGTAGCCATGGCGATGAAGTCCTTGTAGTCGAAGGAGTCGCCCGACAACGAGGAAGCAGTCGAGGCAGCCGTGCAGTCGTCGATCGTAGCCGAAGTAGTCGTCCGACACTGAGGAAGCAGCGAGTAGTCGCGTCGAGACGCTCCCCAAAAACCTTATCGCCCCTCACCCGGTACAGGTTCTCGAGAGGCGGGGTTCCGGAGGCCTGCTCTCCCGTACGGCCGTGTACGCGGTCGCCGGGATAGGAAAACTTGAAGGCAGCGGCAGCAAAAGGAACGGAGATGGCGACGGAAAGTGTGCGCACGAGGAAGCAGATGCAATCTACGTGACGGCTAGGGTTGCTGCTCCTCCTCATATAGCCGGTCGGGGTTAGGACATGGGACTACACGACTCCACGTTAACAGTCCCACAACGCGTCCGTTAACAATTCATGCAAAAACACGAAACACGACGCACAACGTGGCGAGGCGGGCGGCGGAGGAGGAGTGCGCATGAACTAGTCCTCTTCTCAAGCCTCAAGGAGGTGGACAACACAACTCCTTATAAGTTGGTCTCCCTCCACCTCCACTAGCAATATGGGACTAAACTTTCACTCATGCCATCCAACCAAATGGGCATTTGAGATTTTTCCAGGAATTAATTGGAACATGGGCTTTAGGCCCATTAATTCTAACACAAGAAGGAGAACGTAGCAGAAAATCAGAATACAAGACAAGATCGCAGCTTCTTAAAAAAAGTTTTCTTACTCCCTACACACTGGTGATCTATTTATCAGTGACGGACGCGTATGTGAGCCCGCCACTGGTGATATATTTACCAGTGACGTGCGGGAGTTGCAGCCCGTCACTGATAAGCTCTACAGCAGTGACGATCTCTCGGGCCGCACGTCACTGCTGTTATGAGCAGGCCAATTCAAAATTATATTTATATGTACAATCAACAATTAATAATTAATAATTATATTTATATGTGCAATCAGCAATTAATATTCAGTGACGGCACACATATATCACAGTATATATCCATGCAACTTGAAACGACAAACACAATATATTCTCGATATATAATTAGATGTTTCAAACCGAGTATGAAAATAACAAGTGCCAATACGTAGATATGTCCACAAGCGTATAAAGTAAATCAGTTTGGGAATACAGGACCACAAACTCAATACATATGCAATGTTTTTCCCTCCTCTAGGGTCTATCTTCACGCTTTTTTCCCTCCTCTAGGGCCTAGCTGCATGTAGGCGATTGCTTCTTCTTGGGTCGGGATTTCACGAACTCGTTGCTCTGAGCGAGCGGCATGTTCCTCCCTTGGGTCAGTGCCGGCGTAGAAAAGCCCGGTATCGGGGACGACATCCTTGTTGATGATATTCGCAAACACATTCTGGAGGTGTGCAAACTCTTGCTTCCAGTCATACGGCTTGTGCTCGAGGTTATTACTCCACTTGCGTAAGTTGTTAGGTTTGCAAAACGTGTTCCGCGCCCGTATAAAGTCGTCCATGTGGGAGCAGACGTAGTAGCCACACGTCACACTATTCTCCGGCTGCTGTCTGCAACAGAAATCAGTCACGTGTTTGAAGCGTGGACCACCACTTCTTTTTACCATAGTTCCTCCCCTGTGTGCAAAGTCGAAGAGAGCATCATCCAGAACTTTCTTGAGTAGGGTGTAGTTTTTCTTCACCCTTTTTATGGAATCATAGTAATAAGCCTTGCTTTCCTTCGGCATTAGCATTAAGAGGATCCAGTGGTCGCTGCGCAAACATATCAAGAAACCAATATTAACCCACGAAGTTGGCTAGGTGCACAAGCAAAAGAGAAATTTATGAAAGCACAATGTAGAGAAGGACTTACATGGGATTGTAGGGCACGAGTAGGTATTCCTTGCCCTTATGCGCTAGCAGCGCACTCACGAGGTATTCTTTCATAATCTCTCTACCTTGTTGGGAGCGAACGTTATTCTCGTGCATGTGATACGGATCTGCTATTCCAACATCGAGAATCTTCAGGCGTCTGGTCTCTCTGGCTAGGTGCAGCGCCCATAGCCTGACGAAGGATGCTTCGAGCCGATAAAGATTGAACATGGCGAAGATCTCTGCAAAGTCCAGATAGAACTTGTCCGTGGGATACTGCTCGACGAAATTGAAACCCTCTGGCACCTTCGCCGTGTAATATGAGACATTACTTTCATTAGGTCCTAATTCCAGCTGTCGAATGTTCTCATGCAGAATCTTCATTTCGTTCGGGAGGATATCGAACTCATCCCTTGGTACCATGGGGTGACCCGGGACATGATAGGCCCGCCATTGACGACCCGTTGCTCCCTGTCCTGATTGGGAAGATGCTGCGTAGGTTAAGGATTTTTTCAACCTCGCATCACCCTGTCTATCGTAAGTACCGGTGCTAGCATGTGTCTTCTTCGACCCTTTTTTCCTCGTACGCTGCGTGTCCAGAGATACGGCCCTCTGACCGGCCATCGCTTCTTTGGCTGTGCCCATGAGTGTTTTAGGAGTCAACTTCGTTTGGGCTTGCTCGTCATGCTGGGGTGGCAGCGTATCTACAAATTCTCGTGCCTCTTCGTCACGAGGCATGCCATGCTCCGCGCCCTCCTCGGCATCCTCCATCTCCAGATCCCTATAGGATAGAGGTGCGCAAAGACCCAAAGGAGATGGTCTTGCTGATGGACTGTGGGTGTGGCTCGGCGACGGTGGTGGACGATTGGAGGTCTCAATCAACTTTATCGCGTCCTTCGGCCACCTAAGAAAAAACCCCTTGCAGGCTCCTAGTTTTTCGTATCGCTCTTTAGGGGGGTCATTCAAAACCAAGTCCTCAAAGGTGCCGACCACATTAGTCAACTCCACCCTCGCCAAGTTTGGTGGTAAATCCACACAGTGCATCCTGTTTTCCGGCGTTATTGGGTGGACTCGACCGTATGCGACCGTCACCATCGAGCCGAGCACTTGGGTCTGAAGATGGCACGGAGTTATTACCTGCGAAACATATATACAGGTCAGCGATGTTAGAGTCCAAACAACGAAATCTATACGACACCGTTACGATTTGTTGAGCCGACGACGCTTACCGTTAGGCCGTCGATTGAATTTGGCGACCCGGGGCCAATGCCCGATACAGATGGGCTGCTACTCCTTGCAGCAGTGAAGGGCGGCGGCTGGGTATCCAGATTAAAGGGCGGCGGCTGCATGCAAGGATGCATGGGTGGACGTTGTAGTTGCTCATATATAGACCCTAATATACGTTTTACCGCCGCCTCCACTCGCGCATCGAATTCTTTATCTTGCTTGGCTTTCCTCCTCTCGCGGGCAACCTCACGGGTTTGGGGACAATAATCAGCCCATCGAGCCCCATACCCGGCCCCCATCACGCGGCCACGAGTCTCTGGCTTCCCGAGAGCCTTGTTGATAGGGTCTTGCCACCTATCGCTATCGACAGAGTCCTGTGAGCTCTCAGGTTGCTGGCTTAGCTTTTTCTGCAAGCAACATGAACCATTTAGAAACGTACCTTTTCGGAAAATAATCTACGTGGGACAAATAAAGTAAAATGGGTTCAGAGGTTACCAGTTCTTCGTGCACGTCCTTCATTTTCTCGTGCGTGAAGATCGGTTCCCCTGTCGCAGGGTCAAATTTTGCGCGGGCCCTCACAAAATCCTTTTCGTGCCCTTGCTGGATGTCCGAGAAAGGGGGTTCTTTCCCAGCCGCAATGAACCTTGCATCCTCTTTGTCCCATTTTGGCTTCTTCCCTTGGTAACCACGGCTGCTGAGTCTGTGGTCACCCACAATCTTCCCCGGCATGTCCTTCCCCCAATCACTCAACTTCTTGAATTCATCGCCGGAGCGAGTTTGAATGAACTCGGTCCAGTCCGCCTCATCTATCGTAGGCCATTTCGGCTTTATCACGGTCTCAAAATCTTTATCCTTCATTTTATTGGCATGGTATCGCTAGGTATTCAAGGATTTGGACATCATGCTCAGGGCTTTTGTTGCGACTCTATTTTTGTTGGCCTCCGGGACGGAATACCTGCTGAATAGCCTGTCCAGGAGGAGAGTTCGAAGATGCTCGGTTTCTTTCGTCCTTATATCGGGGGTTGTGATCTTCACGGTTTCACGCAGGATGCAGCCTACGGCATTTGAGTACCCCTGTGCAGCTTTTAAAGGACTGGCAGGTTTACCCAAATCATCCACTCGAGTGATTATGAAGGTGTCGGTACTCAACTTGTTAGGTCTCCTAGGCGCGAGCTGCCTTTTTCGCTTGGCTGGTGGAGCCCCGTCCGCCTGTTCTTCTTCAATACCGGTCTCGTATTCACGGCCGGTCCCTTCGTCACGATCGGTCACGTCTTCAGCACCGCCGGACTCTTTTACACGTCTAGACTCTTCGTCCGACTCATCGTGGGATGAATCGTACTCGTTGTTATCCCTGGCAGCAGGGTCGTCGACGATGGCGGCCCCCTGAGATATTTGTTCGAGGGCCAGGTCCCGAGGAGCTTCTGCACGCCCCTCGATATCTCGGGACGATGCCGGGGCATCCGTTGGTGTCCGCGACGAAGAGGGAGTACTTCCGGCCATTTTCGAACTAAATGGAAACTTGTTAAACAAAAATTAATGGAAACTACACTTATGAAAGCTTTCATGAGAGGCTAAAAAAATAATAAAAGTTTTGCTTATGTAACTCTACTTCCTATTACTTTAGTATTTGTAATATCCATTCATTATAGCAAACAAGGGTGCTAATTAAAATTTTCTTTCCAATTGAGATTTTAAAATATTAGATAAAACATTTCAAAATCTCGGCAGGTTATTGAAATAAATTATTAAAAATTCAAAATTTCGGCATGACCCTTGCTAAAATTATACAAAATTGAGTATCGAACGTTGACAAAACGTTGACGAAGCAACATTTCGCCAAAACGTTGAACTCAGTTTCCCTGAAAAAATAAACAGAGCAACGAACGTTGCCTCGGCTCGACGGCCGGTACCACAAGCATATATGAAATACATTTCATGCACATCTCACATTCATCTTTGGTACATTGCAGCAGAAGCAATGTGAGCACACAAATTAAAGCACTTCCCTGGATGCTACCAAATTAAAGCACTTCTAATATCAACCAATACACAAATTAACGAACTTGAACCATTGCAGATTTGAAAGAACTTGAACAACTCCTTACTCTAGTTGGAACCGGCGCCGGCGCGATAAGGGAGGCGATGTACTCTGGCGAGGAGAGGCGAGGGGAGCCGACGGAGGTCGGCGAGGGGAGCCGAGGGAGGCCGGCGAGCGGAGGCGGCCACCAATGCCGTCCACGGTTCAGTCCAGCAGGGAGGAATGCCGGCGAGGGGAGGCGTCCGGCGGCCGGCGAGGCGGGGAGGCGAGGGAGGCCGGCGAGCGGACGCGTCCGGCGGGGAGGCGAGCAACGGCGGGGAGGTGAGCAGCGGTGGGGAGGCGAGCAGCGGCGAGATTTGTGAATTCTAGGGCTAGGCGGGCACGCGCGGGATTTGGGGAATTTTTCCCCAAGTCCCGCGCGGGCGGTTTATATGGGGTAATTTATCGGTGACGGGCGTGACATGTGAGCGTCACTGATAAATTGTTTATTAGTGACGGGCCGTAATATGCGCACGTCACTGATAAGTGGATTATCAGTGACGGGTTTTAATACTAGCTCGTCACTAGTAAGTTATCAGTGTCGCACTCTATATCTTGCTCGTCACTGGTAAGCTAGCTAGGGTTATGAGTCTTGTGGTTTGGTGGTTGCTTGTTTGAAAGGTTTAGTATAAGTTCATTTGGATGGATGAAATGAAAGGTTCGATGAAGTGGTACAGTATATAATGTGCTAGAAGTACTACTCGTATGATCTAGTATAACATGCTAATCGTCTTCACAAGCATTTTGTTCAGCAGGGAGTTTTGGTTACTACCCTAATCAATGCTAGAAGTACTGCAGAGCCTATCAGTTCATTTCCAATCGGAACATGAACAATTTCTCCGTTCCAAACAATTGGAGCACATACTGAAGGTACGATATTCTTCGACAAACTTCTCACTCTTCGACACTCTTCTCAACGGTAGTCTTGATCTTCTTCCTGATATAGGTTAGCCCCTCAGAGTGACTTCGTCGTTTGAAGGGACGCACGGGGGGACATGTAGTTCTGCTCCTTCTACTGGGCCGTGGCTGATTGTTAGCATCGTCATTGTCTTCTTCCGTATCCGGGTCGTCAAATTGGTCATAGTCCTCTTCGTCAACGACACCATCGATTCCAACGATACTCCTTTTGCCCCTCCTCATGACATGACAGCTTGGCGTCGTCGGGTCGGTTATGTAGAAGCATTGGGCCACTTGTTTAGCTAATACCCACGGTTCATTTTTGGCACCGATCGCTTTCACATTTACTGTCTCAATAGGAACTGCTTTCGGTATGACCATGGTAGTGAAATAGTCTTCGGTTTCGACATTCTTCGCCCATCTTATCCGGAACATGGGGATCTTGGACACGGTGTAGTCAAGTTCCCAAATCTCTTCGAGCCTACCATAGTATCTGTCCTTTTTCTTACCAGTTAAGGCCTCCATCGTGACCCCAGAGTTCTGGTACACACTTTTCTGGTCTTGTGCCTCCGTATAGAATGTGTATTCGTTGATATCGTATGCTTGGTATGTCTTGACATTCACCATGGGTCCCTGTGCCACGTGGAACACCGTCCATGCTACGTCATCATCTTTTGAGAAGCTATGTTTGTCAAAGTAGTTTTTTAGCCACCTGGCGAATGTAGTGTTGTGCTCTTTCGTGAGAGCCGCTTCGGTCTTTCTTGTGCCGTGCTTTGCTTTTAACATTGCCATGTGCTTCTTAAAATAAGGCCGGACTACTGACAGGTGCTGTAACACTACTGTGTGCGCTCTGACGTAGTCGTCTGATCGGTTCGGTACATCACTGTGCACATGTAAATCCTTCTTTCCGCGTCGGTGACCTACGCCATCGAGCCTGCTAATGTGCCGATTAACAGGCACACCTATAGGTTTTTCGACTCTCATGTAATCCGTGCAAAACTCGACGCTCTCCTCGGTGAGAAAGCCCTGGACGATGCTCCCACCCGGATGAGACCTGTTACGAACGTATCGCTTGACGACCCCATTGAACCTTTCCAACGGATACATGTTGTGTAGGAATACCGGACCTAGGTCGATGATCTCCGGGACGATATGGATCATGAGATGTACCATGACGTCGAAGAATGCGGGCGGAAAGTACATCTCAAGCTCACATAGTATGACAATGATCTCCGCCTGCAGTCTTCGGCAACGCTTCTTACTGATGGACTTCTGAGAGATAATGTCGAAAAAGTTACAGAGGTCAAGCAGTGTCTTGCGGATCCATGGCTTCATTAGCCCTCTAATTGCAACCGGAAGTATCTGCGTGATCATCACGTGACAGTCATGAGACTTCATACCGATTAGGTTGTGGTTCTGCATGTCTAGAAATCTCTGTATGTTTTGCCGAGTAGCCGGAAGTTACTTTGACACCTTCGAGGCACTTGAAGATTTTATCGAGCTCGTCTGCACTTAGAGTGTAACAAGCGGCGGGACAGTCCGTCTTGATTTTTGTAACATTCCTGCCCAACTTGGTCTTCTCCTCGTTGGCCCACAGCTCTCGTCTTATCCCCAGTTCCTCGTAGTCAGCTCGTGCCTTCAGCCCATCTTTTGTCTTGTCTGGCATGTGGAGCAAGAGACCGAGCACACTCTCACAGACGTTTTTCTCAATATGCATGACATCTATGCAGTGACGCGTCTCGAGAAAAGGCCAGTAAGGCAAGTCCCAGAATACAGATTTCGTTTTCCATACGCCTCCCAGCGGCTTTACCTTCTTCTGCTTCTTTCCCGCCTTAGGTCACTGGCCCCAAGAGTTCAACTTCTCATAGATTTCTTCCCACACTCCTCTTACGTGGCGCTCCTCGGGTCTCAACCGTATTGTCAAACTTTTCTTTTTCTTGTCTCCACGGGTCGTCCCGTTGAAGCCATCTTCGGTGGCCCATGTACACGATTTTATGAAAGCCCGACAGGTGACGACTTGTTGTATCTTCCATGCACTTAACACATCCTTGGTATCCGTGGCAAACCTGGCCGGATTGATATCCGTAAGCGGGATAGTCTTGCACCGTTGTGATCATCATAGCTCTCATATTAAAATAGTCTCCTTCGTGAGCGTCCCAGACCCGGACCCCTGGTTCAGCCCAGAGTGTATCTAGCTCCTCCTTCAGTAGTTGGTGATACACGTTCAGATCGTTCCCTGGTTGCTGTGGCACTTGAATTAGCATAGACAGGTGTAGATACTTCCGCTTCATGCAGAGCCACGGAGGGAGGTTGTACATCCATACGACCACGGGCCAAGTGCTGTGCCTGCTGCTCATTTTTCCAAAAGGATTGAGTCTGTCCGTACTCATTCCAATTCTGATATTCCTTGGCTCTCCTCCGAATTCGGGGTATTGGTCGTCGATTGCTTTCCACTGGCAACCATCCGCAGGGTGTCTCAGCACGGTGTCATCTTTCCTTGGCCTCTCGTCGTGCCAATGCATGAGCTTTGTCTCATTCTTGTTTGCGAATAGACGCTTCAAACGGGGAATGAGTGGAAGGTACCATACAACCTTTGCAGGAGCACCGCTCTTCGCTCCGTTCTCACCATCTGGTTGGTAGTTCTTTCCCCGCTTGAATCGGGATGCTTTGCACTCGGGACACTTGGTTAGCTCCGCGTACTGGTTCCGATAAATGATGCAGTCATTCGGACACGCGTGGTATCTCGTCACCTGCATTTCAAGAGGGCACACGACCTTCTTGGCCTCATCACAACCGCGAGGCAACACGTTCCCCTCCGGCAGAACTTTTGCAAGATACTCCAATGTCTCATCGAGGCTTGTGTCCGTGCTGTTGTGGAGTGCCTTGAGTCTTAGAAGTTCGAGCGTGACTGAGAGGCGGGTGTACTCGGGATTGCAACCGGGATACAAGGGAGTTTCCGAGTCTTTCACCAGTGTCTCCAACTTGGCAGCCTCTCTACGAGCCGCACTATCGTTATTCGTCTCTTTCACAACCTGCTCTTGCACATGACGGTCCTGGACCATTCCGGCCAAATTGTCCCCCGTGCTTCGCGTATCGGCTTCAGCCTCTTCATGTCCTCCGGCATCTTCGTAATCCAACCGTTCTGCTTCTGGCTCTCCATGTCCAGCTTCTTCATGTAACCCTTCGTCGGCAACAATCTCATCCTCCTCACCGTGACTTCTCTACCGTGTATAACCTGCCATAAAACCCCATCGCACCAGGTGCATGTGCAAAAAGCCAGATTTCCTTTCGTACATCTTCAAGTTTTTGCAATCACGACACGGACAGCATATCTTCGAGGCACCCTTTCGCACCATATCTCGCTCGGCGAAATCAAAGAACTCATTCAAAGATGTATGGAAACTTTTACTGTTCCGATCGCCGTCATACATCCAACTTCGATCCATCGGTCGTCCGATTCCTAATTAAGATATACGAGAACGAATTAGTATGAAGCCATAGAAAATTTCGGCATGACCTTTGCTAAAATAACTAAAATCGAGTATGTCGAACGTTGACAAAACGTTGAGAAAGCAACATTTTGGTAAACCGTTGACAGCTCAAGTGTTGACAAAGAGCAACAAACGTTGCCTCGGCTCGATGGCCGGTACCACACAAGCAATGTATGAACAAATTTCTCAAAACGATGGCTCGATGGCCGTTCACAAACCCTTCCATAAATATTCAACTTTTCATATGACCGATGTCGGTAGCATTACACATTTCATTGAAACATTTCATAGGCTGGATGGAGGCATGCAGTAGTGATAGTTTAACACAAATATTTCTATATATATGTATACATAAGCAACAGAATTACACATGAAGAAGCATGATTCTGCCTCAGTGCATAAGAAACAGAATTACACATATATGAAGCAATGTACGTACAGAATTCATCTCAGTTCATAACAAACTAGAGTGAAATCAAAGGGGAGAGGCCAGTTTTGGGGGAGGGAGCTCATGATCTAGCTAGCTCATGATCTAGCTACCTCATGATCTTGGTTCTTGGTGAAAACTAGCTAGGGAGATAGGTTTGAGGGGGAAGTTGAAGCTTATTGACTAACACGATCTAGCTAGCTCTACTAGCTAGATTTAGGAGGGAGAGAGAGAGAGAGAGCTAGGGAGGGGAGGTGGGGGAAGCTCTTGGAGGGCAGAATGACTACCAGGGGCGCGGATGGCGGTGGCAGACGTGCAGGCGACCGGCGAGCTTGCTGCTGGTCAGTGGAGGTAGGACTGGCCAGCAGCGAGCTCGTTGATGCTTTTTATAGGCCAGGTTACCAGTGACGGGCGCAGCTAACAGCCCGCCACTAGTAATGAACATAGCAGTGACGAACAGACCGTGCGCCCGCCACTGGAAACCAGGCCCGGAGGCGGCCTTTGCAAGTTTGGCGGGAAAGTTTACCGGTGACGGGTGCTCGAGTACGCACGTCACTGGAATATAACATTCCAGTGACGAGCCCGTGTACACGACCGCCACTGGTAATAGCTACCTTACCAGTGACGAGCTAGAATATTTGCCCGTCACTGGTGATAAATTACCAGTGACGTGTGACAATTGTCGCCCGCCACTGCTAAATTTTTGGGTTACCAGTGACCATCTTTTTGTGTGCTCGTCACTGGTAAAGTGGCGGCTATAGCCATTTCTGCAGTAGTGAAAGGAGACGATTGGTAAATTCTAACTGTCTCGAATAGGTTTGCTAAACTTTCTGCACAATTCAGTTCACAGTTTCAGAATTGACAGCAAACAGATATAACATCACAAATACAACACCAATATAACATCACATATACATTGACAGCACACAGATATCAATAACATAAATACATCACCATTTGCACATACATGTTTCTTGCATGTTCAAACCAACAAAATCAACACTTCCTCAAAAAATGTCATGAACATCTCAAAGGATTGCATTGCTTCAAAGGTTTGCACAACTCTACAACCTTTACCATGAACATCCCACATATATATATCACCATTCTACAACCTTTGCATGTTTCAACCAACAAAATCAGCACTTCTCAAATTATCTTCGCTTCCTCGTACTTTTCTTCTTGCGAGGCATTCCCTCTTCGAACTCTAGTCCTTCTTGATGATCTTGACGTGCGTACACCGCTTCGTTTGGTTCATCGATAATCGGGGTCTCTAATGCTATGTTGCATCGGAGGTGCATCTTCAAAGACCTTGTATTCGTCCTCATCCACCACTCCCTGAACTCCCACAATCTTCCTTTTACTCTGTAGGGCAATATGAAGATTTTTCTTCGCCGGGTCGGTCACATAAAACACTTGGTGAGCTTGATTGGCTAGAATGAAGGGGTCATCTTTGAATCCAACACGTTGGAGGTCTACTGTTGTGAAGCCGTACTTATCGACCTTCGTAGATTGCAGATTGACCCAACGGCAACGGAATAATGGGAATTTGAAGTACACATAGTCCAACTCCCAAATATCCTCGATGAACCCGTAGTACCAGCTCCGTTTACCGCTCATGTCAGAAGCCTCTATGCGGACCCCACTATTTTGAAATGTGCTTTTGTTATCTTGATCTCTAGTGTAGAATGTGTATCCGTTAATGTCATATCCTTGCCAAGTGACGACTTCGAATGTTGGGCCCTTCGTGTACCAGGTTAGAATATCGCTAGAGGCACCTAAACGAAGACGCTCCTTGAACCACTTGTTGAATTCTTTGTTATGCTCTCTCGTCCTCCACGTATCGGTTCTATTTGGATGCTCCCGCCTTAACTTTGCCCTGTGCTCATCCATGTACGGGGCAATGGCGGTCGTGTGTTGCAGCACTGTGAAATGGGCGAGAGCGTGACTAGGTTGATCGGCCGTTATTGATTTCTTTCCGATGGTCCCAACACCATCAAGCCTGCCTTCGTGCCGAGAGCGTGGAATGCCAATTGGTTGGTTCGACTCCATGTAGTCAACACAGAACTCGACCACCTCCTCTGCAGCGTAACCTTCGACAATGCTTCCCTCCGGTCGATACCTGTTTCGCACGTAGTGCTTCAAGATTCCCATGAATCTTTCGAACGGGTACATGCTCCGAAGGAAGATGGGCCCGCACATCTTGATTTCGTGGACGATGTGGACGATGAGATGCACCATTATATCGAAGAAAGAGGGGGGGGAAATACATCTCTAGCTGACAAATAGTCTCCGCGCGCCGCTAACTCCATATCATCTAGTTCGAACACGTCCATCATCTTCTGTGAGATCTTGTTGAAGAAGAAGCAGAGGTTGGTGATTGATTCTCGGACGTTATGTGGCAGAATATTCCTGATTGCAATTGGGAGCATCTGTGTCATCATGACATGGCAGTCATGAGACTTCACACTAGTGCAGAACCTCCTTATTAGTGGCGTGCTAAAATGCCTATTAGTGGCGTGGGGGACGCACGCCACTAGTATCACGCCGGTGGTAAGTGGTTACTAGTGGCGTGCCACACGCACGCCACTAGTAATCCACATACTAGTGGCGTGGATGAATAGGCCCGCCACTAGTAGCGCATATACTAGTGGCGTGCCACATCTAGAGAACGCCACTAGTACTTTGGCACATTAGTGGCGTGTCCTCAAGCCCGCACGCTACTAGTATATATTCCAGGACAAAAAATTTCTTAAAAAATTATATGTTATTACTAGTGGCGTGCGGGCTTGAGGGCACACCACTAGTATATTTTCCAGGCCAAAAAAATTTTAAAATTTTTTTAAAAAAATTTTTATGTTATTACTAGTGGCGTGCGGGCTTGAGGGCACGCCACTAGTATATTTTCCAGGCAAAAAAATTATGAATTTTAAAAAATACACCATATTTAATTTATACAGATCATCCATTTGTCCAAATACATGCCTAGTGTGAGAACCCATATTTTCTAAAAAACCCGTATCATCCATTTGACCCCACAGAACATGAATATCGAGCCACCAAACACAGCTGAAGAATGGTACCCTCTGGTGTAGTTCATTGGTTTGACCATCACCCATGATGGCATTCTCGGCTCGTAGAACTCGACCGTGGCCACCATTGCTCCAGTATCAGCATCATAACCACCAATTGAATATCTGAAAGAAAATAGAAGAAATTGTTATACACCATGATGGGCATCTATGCTGTTTTGAGTTAAAACAAGAGTCAATTTTAAACAGACTTAGATTAGATGGGCTGACATCCTATAAAATTTAAGTTGGCCGTCGTGATTTGTGAAGAACAGGTAGATATTCCGCAAATTTTTGGTGGATCATCCTGACTTGTAAAAATTTGTGCTATATACTTACATCTTCTCATCAAGCACTGCAAGTGTATGGCAACCTCTTCCTGTACTCATCATTGGGAGCATTTTCCAATTAGGCTCCCTAGGATCAAGTTTCTCAGCAGAGCTGGTAACAAACACCATAATGTTAGCACAAAAAAATCATGAATGCTTCTCACTTAAAACAAATAACAAGTTCGACACTATGAAAGCCATTGAAAATAGTATAATGGATCTTGTGAAATGATTCAGCTGATTACAGAATGATTTATTCCCGCTAGTCAGTAAAGTTGGTGCTTTTGGTTAAAAAAAAGGTTCAGTTGATTACAGATTTAGACTAGTGCTTCGATGTGTTTTAAGGCACTGAACAGGATGTTGACATAGTGATTTTCACTAATCCATGGTTCACCATATGTGCTTTTAAGATTTTTGCAGGCTTTTGTGGAGCACATAAGCACTTCTTACTTTTGTTGTATCTCCGTTAGCTCATAACTAAAACTTCTTGAGAACTAAGTACAAGCAGCAAAAGGAGAGCGCATAAATCGCACCATTAAATTCCACACCAGCTAGAGCAAAGCGCTGAAAACCAAGTGACCGAAATTATTCAAACAAAATTAATCATCACATTATACAGAGATTTATAGGATAGAAGCAAATCTTATCCCGAAACAACATTCAAGGAAACTGAGTAAGAAACCCTAAATAGACAAACAGGAAGAAATTGGGTGGACTACTGTCAAACCACTAGTACTTTTCCTGCTCTGCAGCATATAAAACAAACACAAGACTAAATTAAATAATTCTTCAAAATAAGGGTAGGTTGAATCGAGCATGATAAGTCGAGAAATATGTATTTAGCCGTTACCTTTTCCAGCATAGGCTGACTCTTTATCCACTTTCCATGAGCAGGATCAAACACCTTTTCCCTTTTTTCTGTTTAGTCAATCTGTTCTTATCAGATTTCTGTTCTCAAACCTTTCTCAATTCTTTTCTCAGAAATCATCACAACGAATCAAGGCAACTATTAGGCAACTTTCCATAGTATCTGTTCCTATCAATTCAACCAACTAATGTTCAAATGCAAGCATCAGCATAAGCTAGCTAAAGAAATAAGAGATAGAATCTGTTCTTACTTCAATCTTTTGAAAATGCTAAATCAAGCAAGTAGCTGTTCTTCTCAGTTAAAAAAATTGGTATCGATATATGCTTACATCAGAAAACAAGGAAATGACTAAAGACCAAGTAGAGTTTCTGTTCTTTCAGATCTTTAAGCTGATATGAAGATGTAGAGTGCATACAGAAAACTAGAATTAGGCAAAATTTCAAATTCTCTCTCACATTCCTTATTCTTTTTCTTTGAAATCATCAGTTCTAGAATGGGCACATCTATTAGATTGTAACCAGATTTTAGTAATACTTTTGGGCGCTTACTAGAACACATAAACAAGTATTAGTTTTAACCCTCCAAACATATCAACGCTAACACCATAAGCCAATACAGAATGCTCTAAACTGAAGATAAAGCCCAGTCAACTAGAATAGTCATGTCTTAACAGTAAAGAGAATTCATCCTTAGCAAGATAATCCAATTCATAAACATAAATTCTTTTCAAGAACCAAGATGTTAAAAAAATAGCAAGGAGTCTATAACCAGCCAAGTACTGGAGCTGCCGTCAAACCGTGGATCATCATAGGCTAAAATCAAATTTGGTCATCTAACAATGATTCAATCACATCAACCATGGAATCCTTGGACTGGATAGCACAATCAAACCATAGCATAAACCCTAGTTTTTAGAAAGGGGAAAAGGGCAAACTAGAGGCGCGGGGCCACCAGCGAGGGGAGGGCCTGGCGGAGAGCCGCCACCGGCGAGCTATGACACCAGGCCGCAAGCCACCTCAGGCGGCGTGGCGGGGCAGCCAAGGGGGCATGGCCGGCGAGCCCATGACGCGGCTGCGCCATCGGCGGCACGTCAAGACGGCAAAGGCCGGGGCCAGGCTGGAGCAACCACAGCACGGTGAGGAACCAAGCGAGCCCTAGGCTCGTGCGACTAGGGCGGCGCCAATGAGAGAGACCGCGGGGAGCAAAGAGGAGGCGCTGGGCTGAGGCGGCGGCGACGCCAAGGGGCGTCGGCGGTGGCGAGAAGCGCAGGTGGCGGCGGTGCATCCGAGAGGAGCCGAGGGGGAGTGAAGAAGGCAAGGATAGTATCCGGTGGCGGCTCGGTTTGGAGAGCTCGGCAGGAGAGAAAATGGGAATAGAGAAGATGGGTTGGGAGGACGCCCGCAAAGTTGTTAAAACCAGAAATGTTACTAGTGGCGTGCGGGTCCTGGCACACGCCACTAGTAACATGTTATTAGTGGCGTGCGGGTAGTAGCACACGCCACCAGTAACATTTTACTAGTGGCGCGCGTATAGTGGCGCACGCCACTAGTAAACATTTTTGGTTTTAGGGTTTTTTATTCTATTTTTAGGGTTTTTGTTTTAGTATTATGTTCCAATATTTGTATACATTTAATATAGATCATTAAATGTTTCATGTAAAAAGTTGGCATTTTTTAGGGTTAGTTTTCTATTTTTAGGGCATTAAATGTATTTCTAGGTACTTAAAGGATATAATTTAAATTTGAACTACAAGTACATTACAAAGTTGCACAAAATTTGTAGAAAAATCATATTTATGTTTGTGAGTATATATTTACGTGTTGTGAAAGAAAATATTGGAAAATTCAACAATCTGTATGGGAAAATTGAAACACTGACTTGTAGTAACTAGTTTTTGAATTTAAAAAAAATGTAAATGTCGTCTGAAAAATATGAAACGTGGCATGATGTCATTATATGACCTCTAGAAGCTGTGGTTAAATTTTGAGAGAGTTACACAAAAGTTTTGATATACGTTGCTTAGAAACCGAAGGATATCCGGGGAAGAATCGTAGTTTTGAAGGGAAAGTGTTTGGTTTGAGAGAGAGTTGATAGTCTTGTTTCTCATTTGACCTTTGAATTTTTAGTGTTTTAGGGTATTTAGGGTATTTAGGCTAATTTTAGTGTTTTAGGTTAGGATTATATTCCACTTTTTTTATACATTGAATATAGACCATTTAAAGTTTCATGTAAATAGTTGGCCTTTTTTAGTGTTAGTTTTCTATTTGTCGGGCATTAAATTTATTTCTATGTATTTGAATTTTAAAAGAACAAGGGGAGAGGAGGAAGAAGTGAAGGAAACGCCACTAATAGGTATTTTTCTTGTTTAAAAAAATTATTACATGCACTTACTAGTGGCGTGCTCTAAGGGCCACATGCCACTAATAACCGACTCACTAGTGGCGTGCAGGAGCAAGGGCACGCCACTAGTATATTTTCCAGGCCCAAAAAAAATAATTTGCGGATTCAAAAAAAATACATCATATGCCTCAACTATTAGTGGCGTGTTCTAGAAACGACACGCCACTAATAACTAAATTACTAGTGGCGTGCTGGAGAAAGGGCACGCCACTAGTAGGTGGGATCCAGGAATCAGTTACTAGTGGCGTGTGGCACTTAGGGGCACGCCACTAGTAGCTCATATAGTAGTGGCGTGCTGGTGGAGGCCCACGCCACTAGTAACTTATGCCGGTTCCGACTGCTGGGTCCCGCATACTAGTGGCGTGCTTTTTGGAGTGCACACCACTAATAGTCTGTTATTAGTGGCATGGGGAAATAGTGGTACGCCACTGGTATTTTGTGCAGATACCAGTGGCGTGGGATTTTTGGGGGGCGCCACTAGTAAGTTTCCCCTATAAGGGTTTCTGCACTAGTGTCATGCCGATTAGTTTCAAGTCCTGCATCGAGACGAGCCTCTTGATGTTGGCGGAGTAACCCGACGAAACCTTCACGCCATGCAAGAAATTGCAAAACTCGGTTCTCTCGGCCTTGGATAAAGTGTAACATGCAGGGGGGATGTATGTCTTCCCGTTAGGCAGTAGTACAAGCGCCAGCTCTGGCCTGATTCCCATGTCAACCATGTCAAGTCGGGCCTTGACGCCATCCTTCGTCTTGTCCTTCATGTTTAGCAGTAGACCCAGCACGCTGTCACAGACATTCTTCTCTATGTGCATCACATCGATGCAGTGCCGGACGTCTAGATCCTTCCAGTACGGTAGGTCCCAGAACACCGATCGCTCCTTCCAGCACGCGGACTCATCTGCGGTCTTCTTTTTCTGACCCTTTCTTAGCACGACGTCGACATCATTAACCTTCTCGAAAACCTCTGCACCACTTATTGGCATTGGTTTCGCACCGTTCTCCGTTCTCCCATTGAACTGTGACTTCCACCTCCGGTAACGGTGCCTTATAGGCAGGAACCGCCGGTGACCCATGTACACCACTTTCCCGTAATTCCTGAGACTTAGGCTCACGGTATTCTCCATGCATATGACACAACCTTTGTGTCCTTTCACTGTCTGACCGGAGGTGCTGCCGAGAGCGGGAAAGTCTTGGATCATGCAGAACAGCATGGCCCGCAGAGTGAAGTATTGTCTTTTGTCCGCATTCCATACATGCACTCCTGTGTTCCACAGTGTTTGTAGATCATCCATCAACAGTTGGAAATACACGTCGATGTCGTTTCCAGGTTGCTTAGGCCCTTTGATAAGTATGGACATCACAATGTACTTCCTTTTCATACAAAACCAGGGAGGTAGGTTGTACATATTGAGAAGTACGGGCCAGGTGCTGTGTCGGCTGCTCATGTTGCCAAATGGGTTCATTCCATCCGTACTCAGTGCAAACCTTACGTTCCTAGTTTCCGCAGCAAAAGGAGGAAACTTCCTATTGAAGTTTCTCCACTGGATAGCATTGGCAGGGTGTCTTAGCTTTCCATCGGATGTCTTCCGCTCGTCCACATGCCAGCGAAACAGTTTTGCTTCCTTCGGGTTTCCAAACAAACGCTTCAGGCGCGGGATTACAGGCAGGTACCAAGCAACCTTCACAGGAGTCCCCTTCGTCACCTCGATGGATTCCTCTGCTCCTTCTACTCCAATCTTACCCTTGTACTGAGAAGCCTTGCACACAGGGCATGAATGTAGCTTCGCAAACTCTTTCTGGTATAGGATACAGTCGTTCCGACGTGCATGTATCTTTTCAACTTCCAGTCCCAACAGACAAAGCACCTTCTTCGCTCTGTATGTGTTTATGGGTAACTCATTCCCCTCCGGAAGCATGTCACCTAGGAGGCCCAACAACTCGTTGAAGCTCTTGTCAGACTAGCTGTTGCTCGCCTTCAGCTTCAATAGTTCAAGCACGGCATATAACAGAGTGAACTTAGCCTTGCATCCTGCGAATAGCGGTTTCTCCGAGGCCCCCATCAAGCCTATGAATTGTTGGTACTTGATGATGAATAGTACGGTATCCCGCGTATTAGGGGTATCCGTGTACAGAATCCCGGGACTTTAGGAAGGTACAGCATACCCGGTAAGGATCCCTGGACGACAAAGTAACCCCTCTCAGGAAGGGAAGACTCCCATTAAACTAGGAAGTCAATCCCGACATTTAAGGAAGCCAGAGTCCTACTCGGGCATGAGTCCACGTCCAGTACGACCCTGGGAACCCCCTATATAAGGATCAGCAATCCCATAGGGGAGGAGAGAGACAAGTCTGATAGGTCAATCTAGTCGCAGCACAAGCAGCATAGGATCTCAGGAGGCGAAGCCCTAGAAGACCCGCTGCCTCGAAGGAGTCGAGCCCGACGGTTTAGCTAGATTAGTCTATGATTAGGCCTAGGGTAGCCACTAACATACATCCCCCATTGTAAAGCGTGTTCTCCGTCAATATATAGCAACAGGATGTAGGGTTATTATCTTGAGGAAGGCCCGAACCTGTATAAAAAGGCTGTCCCCTGCTGTCAGAGCTCCTGGCACTTGGGCCCTAGAGGTCCCTACCCCCCAGTAATCATTACTCCATGAATACCGTAAGATCGCCGATTCACTGATCGTCAACAGATGGCGCCGACCGTGGGGACCTCTCCGGACCAAGCCGTCCAGGAAGAATCAGAGTCGGCAGGACGCGCAACTAAGCGCGATCAGATCCCAGCGCCAGTTGCACAGCCCTCACCGGTTTTGACCGAGAAGGAAGCAGCAAACCTGGCACGAAAACAGCTGGGGGCTGACCTCCAAGAGGCTCAGAACCAGGCCGAGTCTTCCCGAGCCCAATCGGTGACCCATAGCTCTACTCGGGTGAACACCCCTCCTCCGCTAGAAGAACGCGATCGGGAGGGACGACACCCCAGGAACAGGTCTCCTCAGGAGGAGCCACTGGTTGACCTCCGAGAACAGCTCGACAAACGCCGCCGCCAAAGGCGCCAACAGGAGCAACAGCCTTCTCGGAGAGACCACGTACAAAACGCCAGTGCTCGGGGCCGAACCTCGACCTCGAATAGCGGCGAGAATGCACCTTATCGGGGGGCCTTCAGTGGATGCCAGGCGCTATCCCAGGAACTCCGTCAGGTACGCTGGCCTTCTCGTTTCAAGCCCGGCTCGCTAGAGTCGTACGACGGAACCACGAATCCCGTGGAATTCTTTCAGATCTACACCATTGCGATCGAGGCAGCTGGCAGGGACGAGAAGGTTATGGCCAACTATCTTCCTACCGCCCTCAGAGGAGCCGCTAGGACGTGGTTGACGAATCTACCCCCCAGAACTATCCGTTCGTGGGGACAGCTATGCGACATGCTGCTCGAGAACTTCCAAGGAACCTTCCCAAGACCTGGTCGGGTCGACGATCTATTCCTTGTCGTCCAGTGATCAGACGAGACCTTCCGAGAGTTTACCAAGAGGTTTAGTGCTGTCCGCAACACTATCCCTGAGATAACGGACTTGGATGTCATCCGCGCCTTCACTCGGGGCAGCAGAAACGAGATGTGCACGCATGACCTGATCATGCGGCCACCGAAAACCACCAGGCAACTCATGGATCTGGCCGAGAAGGCCGCTTGTGCAGAGGAAACCCTGCGCTATATCAAACAACAGCGGGGTGAGTCGACCAGTTCTCCCCTCCGGACGAAGGGCGATTCACGTAAAACTAAACGCAAGAAGAAACCCTCCGGAGGGAACAAGGAGAAAAGGATCAGAGCCGACGAGGTAATGGCCGAGATCTCCGAGAAGCGCACTTGGCGACCACGCCCCAAGGATAAACCTACCACATCCTCCGACAAGTCGTCCAAGCCCTGGTGCGATTTCCATCAAACCGACTCACATGATCTGCGACAGTGTCGCATCTTCAAGAAGTATCTTCGGGAAGAAAGAGAGATGTTCCGCGAGGAGAATCCACAGGTCGCTAACAACAGTCGGGAAACGACCTCCGACGACGATGACTCCACCCCTGAGCTTTTCCAGGGGCACGACAGAGCAATCGAGCACATATTCGGGGGCTCAACCTCTTACGAATCCAAGAGGCAATACAAGGCGATCGCCCGAGAAGTTCTCGCGAGTGTACTGCGAGTTCCTCGAGCGGTCAAGTGGTCCGAGGTCACGATCTCTTTCAACCAGACTGACTGCCCCAAAAATTGCGCTCGGCCGGGACGGTACCCAATCGTGGTCAAGCCAACGATTAACAACTGCCGAGTGGGCCGCGTATTAATAGATGGAGGGAGCTCCCTCAATATCCTATTCACCAACGCCCTCGACGCAATGCAAGTTCCACGATCGTCTGTTCAGACGGTGACGCACGCTTTTCACGGTATCGTCCCGGGCTCATCGGCCACGCCGATCGGGCAAGTTACGCTCCCGGTTACCTTCGGTACACCGGAGAACTTCCGAACAGAGAAGATCCTGTTCGATGTGGTCGATTTCGAAACAGCATACAATGCTATCTTGGGGCACCCTACTTTGGCCAAGTTTATGGCAGCTACGCACTACGCCTACCAGTGCATAAAAATGCCCGGCCCAAAAGATGTCCTCACGATAAAGAGCTCCCCTAGAGAAGCACTCCTCTGCGACAAGCGCAGCCTCGACCTCGCAGAGCAGCACCTACCCTCTAACCAGGACGCCAGCGTAGCGGCTCCCGCCACCATGTTGTCGAGACCACCTCCAAGGCTACGAGCGACAACTTCAGAAAGTACCCCCTCCAAGTCGGAGAAAGAGTTCCACGACTAAGTCGGAACAGGGAGAAAACAGGGCCTTCCCCTCGACAGGACAACGGTTCCTCGGGAGAAGCCGCCCGATCCAGGTCGCTTGTGCCAGCTGTAGAAAGGTCGCGTCCGTTAGAGAGTCCCGTGCAACCACCTTCAGTAAGATCGCACGACCGTCGCCTCCTCATCGGCAGATTCCAAAGTTGCACCAGCTCCAGCCTTAAAGATCGTCAAGCTAGGAACGAGTTGATGATAAGACGCTCCGGGCGCCGCCGCCCAGCATGCGCACTCAACAAATTTTCGTCAGCGGGTCACGACAGGAGGACGAGAGTCTCTGGGGCAACCGGCGACAAGCTAAATGAGGAGGGGACGGCTTAGTTTTTCTTAGTTTTCATAGAACTCTTTTTCTTACAGTAGCCTGTAAAAGACACAGTTTTGAATTATACCAAGTCACTAGTTCAATGTTTTTTATTAATTATTTCAGACTGCCTATCCGAAATATCTCTCGAAAAGTCAGTCGGGGGCTGGATAAGAATACGGTAAAGTCGATGTACGAGTACGAGTACCGACTTCTTCAACCTGCACAAAGGAAAAAGGGTTCTGCGCTATAACTGTCAGGGACGCGAGGAAAACCCCTTAATGCGTTTGCAGGTGACAGAGGAGCCACTGAGCCCCCCACCTGACCAGACCTAAGGCCTGGTTGACTAAGCTCCCCAGTTCTGTAGCAATGTCCCTTGATCCCGAATAAAGGAAGGGAAGAAGGCATGAGTACGACTAGATCAACGGAACCCGTACGCTTATCCACATCCTCGACTACTCGGAACAGAAGATACCCCGGGTAGAGTAAAACGTTGCTAAGCGGACAAGCGTAGAATTTACTAGCCAAACATCGGAGTCTCCCCTCAACAGAGGAATACGGAGGTGCTGCCATGGCCACGACAAGCTGTACGAAAGACCCCTTATCGTGTTTACTGATGACGAGGAGCCACGGAGCCCTCCATCGACTAAACCTAAGGACTGGTCAATCACAGCAAGAACGACCTACGGCACTACTCGTATACCTACGTCGAATGGAGGCAAAGGGCACTAGTTCTGACTAAGGTCTACGCTTACATCCGACAAGGTTTCACATAAGCAGATCAGACAAGGTTTCGGAAAACCAAAAAACACACAGGCTTATGCACAGTTACTAATCACTGTCTTTTCATAAAAGTATGCTATTACAGAGTCCTACTCTAGGCCTTGCGCCTAGACTCGATCGCCAAAGGCGTCCGCCGCCTCCTGCACAGCGTCGAGAAGCTTCTCTTCCTCGCCCTCTGGCAGGTCGGCAGCAAGCTCCTCCAAGGATAAGTCCGGGTGCCTGCACCTCAGGAGAGCCAAAGCAAAGGCCAGGGCGTCGCGTACACCTTGCCGGAGCTCGTCTTCGAGAAGCTTCCCGACGGTAGGCTTCAGCTGGGAGACGGACGCCGTCAGATCTACTAGGCGGTTGGCCAGAGCAAGGCCCGAGGGGACAACGACGCTGACTTCGCCCAGCGCCTTCTCGAGCGTGCCCAAGGCCCGCTCGAGGTCTTCCTCCAGTTTTCCCGCGTAGGACTGACTCCTTTGCAGGGAAGACTCCGCGTCCGAAAGGCGTGCCTTCAAGGCCAAAAGATCAGCCTCGACCGCTGCCCGCTGCTTCTCGGAGTCCTCAAGGCGCTTCTGCAGCACCTCGTTCTCCGCCTGCCATCTCCTAGACTCGTCGAGGCGCTCCTTCAACTCCGCGTGCGCCAAGTCCAGTTCCGCTTGGGCCTTCTCGAGTGGAGTGACCCGGGAGATAGCGAGCTGAAAAGAACAGGTTAGTACGAGCATAGTAAATTTACCTTATGACTAATCTCCCTTACATTACCTGCAGCAAGGAGGTTAGGCTAAGACTTTCCGGCACCGAAGGACCCGAAAGCGCGGCCTGCTCGACCAGGGCCAATTCCGACTCCAGCGCCGGGGACTGCTGCGGCTCAGTAGGGGCCGGCGACGACTCCGGCGCGGGGGTCCCCTGCTCGACAAGGGCCGGTGCCGGCTTTGGCGCCGGGGGCTGCTGCTCGGCATCCGCCCTAGTCGGGGTCCTGGCAGGAAGGATCGACACCCTAGTCGCCAAAGTAATCAAGTCAAACCTTCAGCAAGGCGAGTCAAAAGAAAAAGGCGGCAAAGGAGAACTAACCTCGAGCGTTTCCCTGCTGGAGGAGGCTTCCTTGCCAAGGCACCCGAATCTCGCTTGCCAGAAGCCAGCGGTGCCTTCTCCTTGGCCGCCACGGTCTCCTCCCCGAGAACGGTCGTGGGGGGTGGGGAGTTGGTTCCTTGGGAAGGAGGCTGCTCGCTTCGGGCTGTCCGACACATCCATCCCCATGTTTACTATTCGGAAAAGGATATGGAAAAAGAATAGTCGGGCGAGAACTCAAACCTGCGGTTGAGGGTCCCGGGCGGGAGAACTTGTCGAGACGACCTCCGCCCCCGCCTCAATTGCGGAAGGACCTCCCTCCCTCGTCTCGGAGGGCGGCGGGGCTGTGTCGAACATCTCGATATCATCATCCTGAGTGGGGACGCCAGCTCGTTCGGCCTCCGAGTCAGGACCCCCGCGGCCTACTCGCTGCGGAAGGAGAGCCCGAGGGCCCTCTGTAAGGCTACTCGGACGAACCTAAGCTAGGCAAGGATATAAGATGGACAACTCACCGAGAGTACTTCCCGTCGGCTGTCCGAGCTCTGCTTCAGAAGAGGCAGGGGCACGTCTGTACGCCCACCTTGGGGGGATTGCTCGAATAGGTTGTTCAACCTACTCTGAAGCTCTCCCTAGGGCAATTCTGCTTGGCACGACAAGGAAGAGGTACGTAAGAAGTCTTGTCAATTGAGCTGGCACGGAGGTAGTCGCGATACTTACCCGTGTCGAAGTCCCTTGTCTGGTCTTGGTTCTCCGGAACCACCCAGGCCGGCTCAACCCTCGACCGGAGAGGGCTTATCCGGCGTCGAAGGAAGTCCTCCGCGACATCCCACGCCGACAAGCCTTTGGCGGCGAGATTGGTGATGTCGTGGACGAGCACCTTGAGGTGCTTAGTCTCCTTCGGGGCCTCCCCCCAGCTCTTGTTCGCAAGAGGGGCGAGTCCGCGGTAGGTGAGCCCGGAGTTCGGTGGGGGCTGGCAGTAGAACCACCGACCATGCCAGCCCGACCACGATGATTTTCAGGAGGAAGCGATGTAGGCATCCTTCCTCCCTTCTCGAAGGCGGAATCCGGCGCCGCCGACGACTCCTGCGCCGCTGCCCTTCATCCGGCGGAGGTTGTAGAAGTACCTCCAGAGCTCCAGGCTCGGCCTAATGCCGAGGTAGGCTTCGCATAAATGCACGAAGACCGCCAGCATTAGGACCGAGTTTGGGTTGAGATGAATCAACTCGATCCCGTAGAACTGGAGCGTGAGGAGGAAGAAATGCGAAGGTGGGAATTGGAATCCACACCTAAAGAAGTCCGTGAAGACGACGATCCAGTCCGTATCGTGGCTAGGGACCGTCTCCGTCGTGGCCCCCCGGAAAGGGACGAACACCTCTGAGAGGATCACCTCATCCTTCACCAGCTTCTCCAGGGCAGAGGAATCCATCACCGAGACCTCGAACTCAGGAATGGCGGTGGTCGTCTCCCCCGAGGCTTCTCCCGACTCCTTCGTGGGCTCAGGAGACTTCTTCGTGGCGTTTTTCTTGCCCATTCTCGTCAATTGATCAAGAGAGGATGGAGGCGAGGGTTTTGCGAGGGCACGAGGAAGAAGATGAAGGGAGCAAGAAGGCTAGGAGGTAGAGAACAATGCGGGCAAAACCCCAATTCTTGGACTCCTAAAGATTTAAACCTTCACCGAAACCCAGCGCGGTTTACGGCACGATCAGTTCCATCGCATTTAATGCGGACAGTTGCTTTTTCCGCATACAGGGCTTTTCGCGGGAAAAAGAGGGTCTGACAACCCACGACCCAAACGAGCGCGCCGTGGTTCAGCACACGTCAGCGGCACAATGGCGCAGAGAGAGAAAAGATTCTTCATCACCACGCGAAATTTCCGCCACGATGGTTCGATTTCCTAAAAATATGCCAGGCGGACGCGTGTCCGTGATCAACAGATCAGATCTGATCAGAAAAGCATTCTGGATTTTCCAAAGGAATATTCCGATAAGGCTTCTATGACTACTCGGTAGGGATTGAGTCTACTCGGGGGAGTCATCGACAAGGACCACTCGGGTCACCTACTCGGAACTTCTCCCCGATAAGGGCATATTTCCTACAGAACCGTCATGACCTCACTTCACGCACTGATGGGGGGCTTGATGATGAATAGTACGGTATCCCGCGTATTAGGGGTATCCGTGTACAGAATCCCGGGACTTTAGGAAGGTACAGCGTACCCGGTAAGGATCCCTGGACGACAAGGTAACCCCTCTCAGGAAGGGAAGACTCCCCTTAAACTAGGAAGTCAATCCCGACGTTTAAGGAAGCCAGAGTCGTCCTACTCGGGCGTGAGTCCACATCCAGTACGACCCTGGGAACCCCCTATATAAGGACCAGCAATCCCATAGGGGAGGAGAGAGACAAGTCTGACAAGTCAATCTAGTCGCAGCACAAGCAGCATAGGATCTCAGGAGGCGAAGCCCTAGAAGACCCGCTGCCTCGAAGGAGTCGAGCCTGGCAGTTTAGCTAGATTAGTCTATGATTAGGCCTAGGGTAGCCACTAACATACATCCCCCATTGTAAAGCGTGTTCTCCGTCAATATATAGCAACAGGACGTAGGGTTATTATCCTGAGGGAGGCCCGAACCTGTATAAAAATGGCTGTCCCCTGCTGTCAGAGCTCCTGGCACTTGGGCCCTAGAGGTCCCTACCCCCCAGTAATCATTACTCCACGAATACCGTAAGATCGCCGATTCACCGATCGTCGACAGTACTCTTTCTCGGTTTCATGCCCTTCAAAATCACGCAACATCTGTTCTAGCTCAGGCATCGAGTTGGGATCATCGGACATCTCATGGTCTAAATCACAACCGATATCAAAGGGCATATCGGTTGCTTCTTCATCGGCAAAAATATCATCATCTGATACTACGGCTTGATCTTCACCGTGCATGGTCCAAGTTGAATACCCTTTCGTAAAACCTCTCTTGAAGATGTGGTACTCAATATGATGGAGCTCAAAAATCCTTACGTTACCACAGTCTACGCATGGACAATATGTCACTAGTACAGAAATCCATATCCGAGGCGGTTATCGCAAGCGCCTCCACGGACTGGTTGCGGATATGGGGGCATGCATCGGAGGCGGTCACGCAAGCGCCTCGGATATGAGCTTATCCGAGGCGGTTGTCTAGGCTGAACCGCCTCGGCCTTGGATAAGGCCTTATCGGAGGCGGTTAACATTTACCAACCGCCTCGGATATGGACTTATCGGAGGCAGTTAAGTTCCACCGACCGCCTCGGATAATGTCTTATTGGAGGCGGTGAAGATAAAATAACCGCCTTCGATAACTCCTTATCCGAGGCGCTTGGTGAAGTGTAACCGCCTCCGATAAGTCCTTATTCGAGGCGGTTGAGATAGAACATCCGAGGCGGTTCTTTATTTCCAACCGCCTCCGATATGTTTTTCGACAGGCATTATTTTGCCTACTTTACTATACTCCCTGAAAAAGCAAACAGTTCATATACAACATATATCCGAATCACAGCACGCACAACAGATTTATATAGCACACTTCAATCATTTTGCATCAACCACAAGACATAAACTACAAACATTCACATACATACGCATACATTATTACAAAACTTGTTCACTTGAGACTTGTACTTAATTAACAGCGGAGATATTGATCAAATTCAAAAAACTTGTTCACTTAAGTTCTTCACATGAATAGAACCACTCGCCGATGACTCCATGCACGATATCTGTTGATAAAGAAGTCTCATTTGTAAAAGAGTGATATTCACAAGAAAAAGTTATAGTTATGTCAAACCCACTTACATGTTTACAGTGAGAGGAAAAATGAACAAGACATTTAGAAACATCAAGTGCACTTGTCATTTTAAACCACAAGTTGGATAGATAACTACAAACTTTGGAACTTTGCAACCAATGAAGTACGTAATGACCTAACTAGAAACCTAAGTAATGATCTAACTAGTCGCAATCCTAAGTTCCTAGCATGCCTCCGAGGAACCGAAGCGTCCTTGGGGACTAATGACCTCGTTGTTTAGGAAGCTAGCGATGTGCGACCGAATCTGGGCCATGTCCATATCTTCCAACTGTTTGATTGCCATGGTTTGCGCCGCTCCTGAAAACATGAGGCTTACACTCAGGGCGAATAGCATGATTAAACATTAGACATTAGTTAGTGGCGATGGTTTCGTACCGCTAGATCTCCGTACTTTGGGTTGCTGCAAAGGGCTAGCATGTGGAAACACACGTAATACCCACAGGCGTCGGTCCCTTTGGGCTGCTGCCGGCACTACAAAAGGAATATCGATTAGGTATAGAGGGCAGAAGTATGATGGCATTAGTTCGAGGAGTCAAGGACATTACGGAATACCTTAAACTTTGAGTCATGACGTAACTCGACGGCCACTCCTTTCTTGACCTCCTTGTGCCTCCCTCCATGTTTGACATACGTGTCAAATGCTCTAGGTGATTCAAAACAATTAGCATCGAACTGTCGTTTCCTTTGTGAAGAAGAAAGAATAGGCATGGACGAAGTAGAAAGTTTTGGTACTCACTCGTCGAGTAGACGCATGATGTCCACATACCTTTGCTTGTGCGCGTCAATGCTACGCCTCATGGAATCAAGGTACCATACCTTATTCCACTTCGGCACGATCACGAGGAGGATCCAATGGCCCCTGATTATACGATACAAAGTTATTACATGTTTAGCCGTCGAACCATGAGAATTTGCAAAGGATGTGGCTTACCCGATGTTATAGGCAACCTGGATGTAATCTCGTGCGGAGTACTCATGGAGTAAATGCACGACGTAATCCCGCACCATGCTCTTATTTGACACGATGCATTGGGCTGAGATCAAATGTGGGTCGCCGAACCCCACAGAGTTATTAAGCTTTCTTCTTTCGCTAAGATCAATCATGTATCTGAGTACAGGAGAAGAATGACTTACATTGCAGGCATTTAGCGGTGATAAAACAAATAGGTGCTGTGTTGTAAGGACTTACAGTGTGAAGCATCTCATGAGACTGGCGTCCAGCTCACGGAAGTGCATCATGTTGAAGATGTCCGAGAAATCCACGGGAAACATATTCCCTTGGCGATGCTTGAAATGTTCCTCCTTGAAGTAGACTACGACGTCGACTCTTGTATCTGGGAACGGCCTGTTCGACATATCGAGATAATGGTCATGAAGCATCCGGCAGGCTACGCCCAGGTTCACGTCAGCGTCAACCATAGGTTGTCCCGCCACGTGCTGGCGAGCTACCTCCGCTAAAGGATACTGCACATCAGCCGCCTGTTTTGAAGCAGACTTCTTGGCTTTGTATACTTTCAGCTTGGATGTGGCCCCTTGACTCTTTGTTGGAACACGGCTTGTCCGTGAGCTCTCCACTGGTGGTAGTGCCAAGAGTTGAGGGGGTAGCGAACAACGTGGAAGCTCGACATGTGGCAGGCTTGGCAGTGGCTGAGGAAGGACTAGCTGCCTTGAAACCTCCGGCGGAGATCGAGCAACCACCGGTGAAAAGCTGAGCATCCCTTGATCCGGCGAGCATGGAGGAACGGACGGTGCGCTCGGTGCTGATTCCAGGACTATGTCCTTCTTCGGCCACTGGACGAACGACCCGATCGCATCGATTAGCAACAGCATCTCATCTGATTCTCGCGCGTTCGGCAAGGGACAGTTAGCGAAGGTCTGGTTGATTGACTCGACCTGCACTCGTGCGAAGCCTGGCGTTAACGGGACACCGTGTATCACCATTCCAGGAGCAGTTGGCCAGACCTGACCGTACGCGGCGTCCATCGAGAAGTTCGTCGTAGCGAACTGTATCTGCATCTTGCACCACGTCGGACCCCCAATCTGGTCGACGAGAGAACAATCCTCGGCACCCGAGGCGCAGCTACTGCGGCGGGCACCCGGGCTAATTGCGACTGGCGCCCTGTCCTACAGGTACTGTGCTGAAAACCTCTCCTCCATCGCCCTCATTCTCTCCTCAAACTGCGCCTCAAGGGACGACTGTATCTCCACTTTCATCTGCTCGGCTCTTTCTCTCTTCCTCTGCCGACGTGCCTCCTGCGTGTCCCCGGTGAAGGCTTTATTCCATGTTGCGAGATTACCGAAACCCCTGGTGCGTCCATACGGCTCTCTGGTGCCGATGGCCTCGGAGAGTATGTCTTTCTCCCGACTTGGCACAAACGAGCCTTGAGATGCCTGCTCATTAAGCCCACCATCCTCTGATAGACCTCCTCGTCTCCAGGGTTTGTCCAGACGCGTTGACCACGAGGATCCACCTTCGTCCTCGCCCTGCACCAGTCCTGGATTCGGCTGTCGCTGAAATCCGAGAACACTGGCTGCTGACCGTGCTTCTCCGCTTCCTCGTCCTCCTTCGCCCACTTCTTCTTAGCACCGACGTACCCTAAGGTGCTGAGAAAATGCGAGTGCTTGTTCCTCCTGGCTAGCTCTTGCCCCTTCTGGCTATCTGTCTGGACCTCTTCGGAAGACTTCAGGGCGCAGAACTCCGCCCAACCTTCTTCAGAGACATCCGGGTATGCCTAGCAAGGTGACTTCTCTTGCTTCAGATAGTCTCTCACCAGTCTGTGCTTGAAATTCCTCCAGCACTTCCCAGCCGTCAATATGGTAGCTCGGTAAAATTCGGCTTCGACCTCTTCCGGGTACATGAAGGAGCCCTTCACTTCCTCAAACAGGGATCTCCGCTCCTCCCGTGTCAGCTCACCGCAATCGGCGAGGGTGATCCTAACCCTAGAACGGGCGACCACCCCGCATAACGTCCTCCACTTCTTCCGGGTTTCTTCCGGCTCAGGAACTCCGGTCACCAGATCCAAGCTCTGCACTACCCATCTGCCCTTCGGAGGCGGCGGTGCTCGAGGGCGGCGGTGCTCGGAGGAGGCAGCGCTGGACGGGGGCGGCGGCGCTAGGGTCGGAGGAGAGGGCGCTGGTGAATGCTTGGAGTTAGTGCGTGCGGGTGAAGACAGTTTGAGTTTTTTATACGAGACATATCGGAGGCGGTTAAACTGATCTGACCGCCTCCAATTACGAATAAAGGAGGCGGTTATGTGGATCTGGCCGCCTCGGATATATACATATCGAGGCGGTTACGTCGATCTGACCGCCTCGGATACGTAAATATATCGGAGGCGGTTACTTTCATCTGACCGCCTCGGATATATATATATATCGGAGGCGGTTACTTTTATCTATCCGCCTCGGATATATATATATCGGAGGCGGTTCCTTTTATCTGACTGCCTCGGATATACATATCCGAGGCGGTTTTTTAGATATAATCGCCTCGGATATAGATAAAGGAGGCGGTTGGTAAATTCTAACTGTCTCGAATAGGTTTGCTAAACTTTCTGCACAATTCAGTTCACAGTTTCAGAATTGACAGCAAACAGATATAACATCACAAATACAACACCAATATAACATCACATATACATTGACAGCACACAGATATCAATAACATAAATACATCACCATTTGCACATACATGTTTCTTGCATGTTCAAACCAACAAAATCAACACTTCCTCAAAAAATGTCATGAACATCTCAAAGATTGCATTGCTTCAAAGGTTTGCACAACTCTACAACCTTTACCATGAACATCCCACATATATATATCACCATTCTACAACCTTTGCATGTTTCAACCAACAAAATCAGCACTTCTCAAATTATCTTCGCTTCCTCGTCCTTTTCTTCTTGCGAGGCATTCCCTCTTCGAACTCTAGTCCTTCTTGATGATCTTGACGTGCGTACACCGCTTCGTTTGGTTCATCGATAATCGGGTCTCTAATGCTATGTTGTATCGGAGGTGCATCTTCAAAGACCTTGTATTCGTCCTCATCCACCACTCCCTGAACTCCCACAATATTCCTTTTACTCTGTAGGGCAATATGAAGATTTTTCTTCGCCGGGTCGGTCACATAAAACACTTGGTGAGCTTGATTGGCTAGAATGAAGGGGTCATCTTTGAATCCAACACGTTGGAGGTCTACTGTTGTGAAGCCGTACTTATCGACCTTCGTAGATTGCAGATTGACCCAACGGCAACGGAATAATGGGAATATGAAGTACACATAGTCCAACTCCCAAATATCCTCGATGAACCCGTAGTACCAGCTCCGTTTACTGCTCATATCAGAAGCCTCTATGCGGACCCCACTATTTTGAAATGTGCTTTTGTTATCTTGATCTCTAGTGTAGAATGTGTATCCGTTAATGTCATATCCTTGCCAAGTGACGACTTCGAATGTTGGGCCCTTCGCGTACCAGGTTAGAATGTCGCTAGAGGCACCTAAACGAAGACGCTCCTTGAACCACTTGTTGAATTCTTTGTTATGCTCTCTCGTCCTCCACGCATCGGTTCTATCTGGATGCTCCTGCCTTAGCTTTGCCCTGTGCTCGTCCATGTATGGGGCAATGGCGGTCGTGTTTTGCAGCACTGTGAAATGGGCGAGAGCGTGACTAGGTTGATCGGCCGTTATTGATTTCTTTCCATGGTCCCAACACCATCAAGCCTGCCTTCGTGCCGAGAGCGTGGAATGCCAATTGGTTGGTTCGACTCCATGTAGTCAACACAGAACTCGACCACCTCCTCCGCAGCGTAACCTTCGACAATGCTTCCCTCCGGTTGATACCTGTTTCACACGTAGTGCTTCAAGATTCCCATGAATCTTTCGAACGGGTACATGCCCGAAGGAAGATGGGCCCGCACATCTTGATTTCGTGGACGATGTGGACGATGAGATGCACCATTATATCGAAGAAAGAGGGGGGGAAATACATCTCTAGCTGACAAATAGTCTCCGCCGCCGCTAACTCCATATCATCTAGTTCGAACACATCCATCATCTTCTGTGAGATCTTGTTGAAGAAGAAGCAGAGGTTGGTGATTGATTCTCGGACGTTAGGCGGCAGAATATTCCTGATTGCAATTGGGAGCATCTGTGTCATCATGACATGGCAGTCATGAGACTTCATGCTGATTATTTTCAAGTCCTGCATCGAGACGAGCCTCTTGATGTTGGCGGAGTAGCCCGACGGAACCTTCACGCCATGCAAGAAATTGCAAAACTCGGTTCTCTCGGCCTTGGATAAAGTGTAACATGCAGGGGGGATGTATGTCTTCCCGTTAGGCAATAGTACAGGCGCCAGCTCTAGCCTGATTCCCATGTCAACCATGTCAAGTCGGGCCTTGACGCCATCCTTCGTCTTGTCCTTCATGTTTAGCAGTAGACCCAGCACGCTGTCACAGACATTCTTCTCTATGTGCATCACATCGATGCAGTGCCGGACGTCTAGATCCTTCCAGTACGGTAGGTCCCAGAACACCGATCACTTCTTCCAGTACGCGGACTCATCTACGGCCTTCTTTTTCTGACCCTTTCCCAGCACGACGTCGACATCATTAACCTTCTCGAAAACCTCTGCACCGCTTATTGGCCTTGGTTTCGCACCGTTCTCCATTCTCCCGTTGAACTGTGACTTCCACCTTCGGTAACGGTGCCTTACAGGCAGGAACCGCCGGTGACCCATGTACACGACTTTCCCGTAATTCTTGAGACTTAGGCTCACGGTATTCTCCATGCATATGACACAACCTTTGCGTCCTTTCACTGTCTGACCGGAGGTGTTGCCGAGAGCGGGAAAGTCTTGGATTGTGCAGAACAGTATGGCCCGCAGAGTGAAGTATTCTCTTTTGTCCGCATCCCATACCTGCACTCCTGTGTTCCATAGTGTTTCTAGATCATCCATCAATGGTTGGAAATACACGTCGATGTCGTTACCAGGTTGCTTAGGCCCTTCGATAAGTATGAACATCATAATATACTTCCATTTCATACAAAGCCAGGGAGGTAGGTTGTACATACTGAGAAGTATGGGCCAGGTGCTATGTCAGCTGCTCATGTTGCCAAATGGATTCATTCCATTCGTCTCAGCGCAAACCTTACGTTCCTACTTTCCGCAGCGAATCGGGGATACTTCCTATCGATGTTTCTCCATTGGATAGCATCGGCAGGGTGTCTGAGCTTTCCATCAGACGTCTTCCGCTCCTCCTCATGCCAGCGAAACAGTTTTGCTTCCTTCGGGTTTGCAAACAAACGCTTCAGGCGCGGGATTACAGGCAGGTACCAAGCAACCTTCGCAGGAGTCCCCTTCGTCACCTCGACGAATTCGTCAGCTCCTTCTACTTCAATCTTACCCTTGTACCGAGAAGTCTTGCACACAGGGCATGATCGATCCATCTAAGCCGTGCATGTGGAAAGTTGAAATTTTAGTTCAAAATATGAAGTGCATCGACTTCGTGAACCTAACTGAATTATCAAAATAATTACTAACCCGCTTAACTAACTAATATAAATAACTAACCATACTAATTGACTAATATAACTAAGCTATATGCGTCGACTCTCTTCAATTACTAATGTATAACTAACCAAATTAGCACTTCTTGCATATGAAAATTAAATAAGCCACAAAAATAAATCCATCATTAATTATTTTTCTTTTTACCCACAAAATTCCTTAAACATTTCAATACCTTAACACATCTTGCAATGCATTGAACCATACGATAATTCAAACATCTCTATCGATCTAATTATGATCATATAATTGTATATTCTCAATGTCCAATAAACAAAGCAAAATCACCAAATTATTGGATGAATTGAATCAAAAACTATGCACTAACCTTTGGTAAGCAACAAAGAAATATTATCTCCAACTATACTCTTCCAAATGTAACTTCTCCACCGAAGAATCGCCAGAAAACAGCTCAAAAAATCGCCAGCAAATCGCCACATTCAAGACATATCTACCTACTAGTCGTCTGTCTGCTCGCGCAGCACAATTAATACTGTGAACCATATTGGAGGCAGTTAAATCCATATAACCGCCTCGGATATTACATATATGGAGGCGGTTATATATCAGAAACCGCCTCGGATATGTACTAACATATCCGAGGCGGTTGACAATATATAACCGCCACGGACAACGACCACATCCGAGGCGGTCATAAATAAGTAACCGCCTCGGATAACATTGGAGATGGTCATAAATAAGTAACCGCCTTGGATGTGGTCGTTATCCGTGGCGGTTGTTCCCGGACTCGTTATCCGAGGCGGTTTTTTCGTACTAACCGCTTCCGACGTTTCTTATTCGTGGCGCTTCTACTTAACCGCCTCGGATAAGGCGCCTCGTATAAACGATTCTGTACTAGTGTGTATCAGCTTTACCCTCTCTCAACATGTCCGCCTCGGCAGCTGCCATAAATGCTCTCACTCCATCTCTGTATGCCTCTGTGTTGCGAGCTCCATACATCCACAATCGATCCATCTAAGCCATGCATATGGAAAGTTCAAATTTTAGTTAAAAATATGAAGTGCATCGACTTCGTGACATGAGTTTAACATTTCTTCAATTACTAATTAACCTAACTGAATTATAAAAATAATATCACTAACCTAACTAATTAATATAATTAACTAACCATACTAATTGACTAATATAACTAACCTATATATACGTGTCGACTCTCTTCAATTACTAACTAACCAAAGTACCATTTTTTGCATATAAAAATTAAGCCACAAAAATTAAGCCATCATTCTTTGCCTTTTCCATTTTAGCCACAAAATTCCTCCACAATTTGCATATCTTAACTCATAATTGCTACGCATTCGAACATACAATAATGAATCAAATATCCCCATGAATCTAAATGTGATCATATAATTCAATATTCTCAATGTCCAAGAAACAAATCAATATCACAAAATTATTGGATAAACGATTCAAAAACTAAATACTAACCTTTGCTAATCAACAAGGAAGTATTATCTCCAACTACTCTTCCAAATGTAGCTTCTCCACCGAAAAATCGCTAGCAAATCACTCAAAAAATCGCCAGCATATCGCCACATTTAAGACATGGTCGTATGTCTGCTCGCGCAGCACAATTAATACTGTGAACCATATTGAAGGCGGTTAAATCCAAACAAGCGCCTCGGATATCAATTATAAGGAGACGGTTATATATCATCAACCGCCTCTCATATGTGCTGACTTATCCGAGGCGGTTGACAATATATAACCGCCTCGGATATTGGACTTATCCGGGGCGATCAGAAATAAGAAACCGCCTCGGATAACATTGGAGGCGGTTACTTATTTCTAACCGCCTCGGATGAGGTCCTTATCCGAGGCGGTTGCTCCCGAGCTCGTTATCGGAAGCGAGTTTTTCGTACTAACCGCTTCCGTCATGTGTTATTCGTCGTGCTTTTACTTAACCGCCTCGGATAAGCCGTCTCGTATAGACCATTCTGTACTAGTGGTATGCAGGGCTTATATACCGTCGGTTGGGCAGACTTTGCTGGGCTGGTTTGGGTCACTGCTCTTGATTAGGCCATTTTGAGCTAGTGTATCACAAATGGTTTTTTAAGAAAACCTTCTATGATGTCTGAGCTAGGCCGATTTTATTATAGATGGTTCATACAAAAAGAGACACCAGACGGTTTTCTAAAAAACCGTCTCCAACGACCTATCTATCAAAGTGATATCTAATTTGATAAAAAAAGGTCTGTGACGAGGGTTATCATAACCGTCTTAGTTAGACGTCTAGGATCACCGTTTTTATAGCACTTCGTAGCTAAATATAGGTAAGTTATTGGACTTGTCCTGGTAAATATCGTAGCATGATTAACTCTTACTAACTCACAAGAGAAGTGCCAAGTCGTCATAGACTTGTGCCAGCTCTTCTCATGCATGCTACGCATGCATTGCAATCGTGGCCTCCTGCATGTAACCACTCACAGCAAAATTTTGACCGAGTAGATAACATTAGTGATCGATGAGATGGCAATATAAGATTGCCACCACATATAGACATATATAGTTGTATTAGGTGCAAAAGGGAGATAATATGATATTTCTTAGTGCATTCATGGTTTGACCGAGGCCATTTTCTCTTCCACGGATGCTGTCTATCTGTTAGCTAGCCGTATGTGTTTAGTATCTATGCAGCGCTGATGCTTTGGCCATGTTGGGAGGATGTATGGATATATATATAGCTTGCCTGCTGCGACTGCATGTAGCTGAGTTTATGCATGAACGAGTCAACTAAGAAGGCCAAGCACTAGATTGAAATGGTCTCTTGTAGAGCATGTGTTCTAATTAATGTACGTCACTACTACAGATTCCATTTAACGGGAGGCCACCTGTAAAGACGGCAACTCGGAGCCGTCTGTACAGTGCTAATCATAGACGGTTCCAAACGCGAACCGTCTGAGAAAATGACTACCAGCGATGGCGCACAAGCGGGACGCTACAATACAGACGGTTCGTATGAGGCACCGTCTGTACAAATATCACAGACGGTTATAGACGGTTCCCAACAGGGACCGACTGTACTGTGAAGGATATCACAGACGGTTCCCAACTGGATCGTCTGTGATATTATTATAGACGGTACCAGTTGGGGACCGCCTGTACTATCCCTGCCAGTACAGACGGCTCCTAACTGGGACCGTCTGTCATATTAGAACAGATGGTACCAGTTGGGAACCGTCTGTACTATCCCTCCTAGTACAGACGGCTCCCAACTGGGACTGTCTGTGATATTAGTACAGACGGCACCAGTTGGGAGCCGTCTGTACTACGAGTGATAGTACAGGTGGTTCTCAACTGGGAAACTTCTGTGCTAGATATTTTTAGTGTGCCGCTTCGTCTTTAACCTTCGGAACCGCCGTTTCGTTTCACGCGCGTCGCTTCATATTCCTCTTCACGTCGCTTCGCTCCCTCCGCCTCTCCGTACTAAGTATTCTGCTTCCACCGGCCTCCGCCCAATCCATTCCCTCCTGCCCACTTCTCTCCTCCGCCATGCCAAGCGTGCCGTCATCTTCACTGCCGCCGCCTATCCCATCACCCTACGCGGGTCCACCGTCGCCAATTAGTTGGCCATCCAACTACTCGTCGGATGAGGACTCGCCGGCGAAGAATGTGCTCTCCTCCGACGAGGAGACTAATCGATCCGCTGATTGGAGTCTGTCGAGCTCCGACGGTGCCGATTGGTGGATGTCGGAGGAGGAGGCCGAGGAGGACGCCGCCGACGACGACGACAACGACGACAACGACGACGACACCGACGATGAGGACGAGGACGAGGACGAGGCCGACCACAACGATGATGACGACCAGCAAGGTGCCGTCGCCGCCCACGGGTGCTGCACCGAGGACGGCTGGGAGAACACCACTGACGACGATTACAGCTGGGACGACACCGACACCGACAATGACGATGACGGCAGCGACGGCGGTGACGGTGATGACACGGCCTCCACGGCGACGACGGCGCGGTCGGCCCCGCCCAGCAAGAGGCGCAGACTATATTAGATAAATTTTTTTGCACAAGAATTAGTGCACTAATTACTAGTACTTTGTAAAAATAAGTAGTACTTTGTATTAATATTACTACTACTTCAATTAATATTAGCCTATATTAGCCTTTCGTGTTCTGTTCAAATATTAGTGTACCGTGTTAATTCTGTTCCGAAAGTTCGATCTCCAAAAATCACAAAAACTATCACCGACGGCTCCAAACGCGAACCGTATGAGAAAAAATATACGCACGATGGCGAACGGCACAGTACAGCCGGTTCCTCAACTGGGACTGTCTATAATATTAGTACGGACGGTTCCTGTTGGGAGCTGTCTGTACTGTGCCGTCTCGCTTGTTCACCATCGTGTCTCAGACGGTTCGCGTTTGGAGCCGCCTGAGAAAATGACTACCACGATGGCGGGACGGCACAGTTGGGAACCGTCTAAGAAAATGACTACCCACAATGGCGGGACGGCACAGTACAGACGGTTCCCGGTTGGGAACCGTTTGTGATATTTGTACAGACGGTTCTCGACTTGGAGCCATCTGTACAAATAACTATAAGCTCACTCCCAACTCGATTCGCTGCTATCGCCATTGTCGCCAGCCCTCTTCCTGACCTCCTCTCGAGCCGCCCGCACACGCAGCCGGACCAGGAAGAGCCGGTGAACCTTGTGCCGGAAGGAATCAAGCTCGGGGCACTACAAGTCTTGCTCACTGACGACCTCACCGAGTTGCCGCCGCCGCTCGCCATCCCGCCGTCATCTCCGGCCTCCCCAGCGTCGGCCGACTCTTCCTATAGCTCCACGGTGAGCCACAGAACTTTCCCGTGCCCTTTCCCCCCTTGATTCCATGCTGGATGATGGTGAATGATCGGTAGCTAGCTAGCTCGATCGCGCTCTGTGCCATTCAGCTAGTTGGGAAAAAGAAAAGAAAAAGAAAAGAAATGTGGGACCCATGTGTCATAGAGAGAAAGAAAAAAGAAAAAGAAAATTTAATATGACAGAGGACCCCACTTGTCATGCTCAATGGCTAAGTTAGGCTGAGTAACAAATTTTTTTCATATTTTTCATTTTCTGAGAAAAAGCAAGAAAATGCTAAAAATGCTTTAAACTTCTTAAAATCATAGAAAATTCATACGAACTCGAAATGAGGTGATTCTTTTTTGTAAATTTATCACTTAATCTGTAGAATTTTATGGTATAACTTTTGTTCATGTCACAGTGATGTAAAATTTTTAAAATGACCAAAATACCCTTAAACCCAAAAATTGAAGTATGATTTTTAGAAAAATCATGCTAGCTCCAAAAATAATATATGTTGCACCAAAATTCAAATTTTGATACATGTTGTATCTTGGCTTCATTTTATTCGTGCATCAACATATAAAATTTTGAGATATATAGAAATGTTGCTTTCTTAGAATATTTAAATAATTAGCCGCTGGCTTTATTTGAGTTTTGCATAGTTGGGTTTATATGTTACTAAAAATGCATAAATGTGGTGTTTTAGATTAATTTACGTATGAAATTTATTACATGAATATTACCTTGGTAGCTCCTTTTTTCTATGAAAAGCTAGATGTCTTTGTTTTATTAGGTCAATTTAACAGTAATTTACTCGTTCTCCAGCCCGTGCAGCAAGATGGATCGGGGGTCGATGTACGGTTCTCGTATGAACCAAGGGTACCTTGATGGTGTGACGAATTTTCTGACAGCTGCCGAGGAGGATAGGTTGAATAAGGGTGTTCAATTTATATATTGTCCTTGTTGCGACTGTAGAAATGAGAGATCATTTCTCGGACAGAACTCAGCCCTACAGATCCAAGCGCACTTGATTATTAGGGGCTAAACCGGACTACACGTGTTGAACCAAACATGGTGAGGAGCCAAACATGTTACACGAAGACATTCGCATCATCGAAGAACTTGAAGTCACCGAAGGGATCCACTACAAGAGACCTGTTAATCCATGACGGTTTGAAATCGTCACATATGTGTTCAAAACCGTCACGGATTTGCATCCGTGACGATTATAAAATCCGTCATGTATATCGCGTCATAGATTGACCGCGGCACCTTCCAGGACGGTTTCCCCATACCGTCACAGATGTTCTCCAATCCGTGGCGGTCGTAAACTGTCATAGATCAGTCCCCTTGGCCCTGGCCAAGCCCGGAACTCGGTGACGGACTAAACCGTCACGGATTTACATGACGTGGCATCTACGTGGATCTAACGTGGCAGTCAAACATGTCATTCATGCATATCGATTTGAGAGAAATTTTAAAAAAATTTATTCATATCGCACACATGTACATCTGATAAACAATTCACATATATATATATGTACATATATACATGAGTAATACAAATCAATTCAAAGAGGAATACTCATAAATTCGAATACAAATACGGGAGTTCAAAATTTTGATTTACAAACGGTTCAATATTACAAACTATGAGTATTACAAAATATCTACAATAAAAAGAAATCAAGTTAATGTCTTCATTCTTCTCTTTAGTCCTTTTTTTTTCATCATCTTCTCCAATTCTTGATTCTCCAACCTGCACAAAGAAAAGGAGCTACAAAAGGGTATTTTGGTTAGGATTAAAATGTTTGCATCTCCTGGGGAGATGCAATGTTTTATTTTGGAGATCAGCCTTATGAACCTAGAGAACTAATTCTAAATTCAAAAAGAACAGTATTGACCTATGGAACAATTCTTTTCAAAGGCACCAGAGTTTTAAGGCAACATGTGAACCAACTTTAGGCAACTAAATGAAGGCAGCAATAGGCAACCAATCGAGGCATCAATCCATTGACTTCCATAAGTCAATCTGTGTTTAGACTAATCTCCGTGAATTAGGCAACCATGAGTTTGTTAAGCCGAATTAGCTTTCATGTAATCATCCAGCTAATCCAGGTTTAACATTTTAATTAAATTCACCAAATCAGGTCAGCCACAAGATTACTTCACCATAGGCAACATCCACATCTCCTAGAACCTATGTAGGAAGAACAAAAGATAAACTATCACAGGGTTAATAGGCAGCAGTGAGTAGCATCTGCTCTTATCAGAAAAGTATACCTTTCTCTAAACCATGTTTAAGTAAAAGCCATCATAAAGATGAACTAAGCCAAGCACAGTATCTGTTCTTCAGTTATCAAATTGATATACATACACATATAGAAACAAGGAGAAGGGCCTGAGAACAAGAGAAGTATCTGTTCGTCTCAGTTAAACAACTGAAAGAATTAAGCACATATAAAAGCAGCAAGAAAAGATATCGTAGCAAACTTGTTTTCACATTGTGTTAACTTTAAAAAGCATACTAGCCATGCAAGTTCACTTTAAAGGGTCATCACCTTTATTAAGTAACCAAGAAACAAGTATGAGAATCTGTTCTTATCAATAAATGTTTTTCTCTAAACTCTTCTCCAAATAGGGCAGCATATAAACCAGGGAGTAGAGCTCACCAAGCAGTAATAATGGCACACCACCGAAACCACCCTAGGTCCAAACCCACCAAGAGGAGGAGTCAAGTGCCAGGGGGCCGAGACCACCAAACAGAGAAAAGAAAGCAAGCCATTAAGATCAAGAGCAGGTTAAGAAGCAAGCTGCTAATCAACTTAGAAGGCCAAACTTGCTCTTGTTCAGTCACCAAGGTAACAATTATTTTCTCAGGATCAACTTTAGCACCATTACCTCACATATACATGCATAAAATGACTTAGCATGTTAATAAGACCCTCAGAATCCATGTATCATCACATAAATTCTTGTAAGAGAATTGGTAATCTCTGTTCTTGTCAATTGACACCACATGTTTCTCAAACAAAATCTCAGATTTCTAGATTCGTCACAAGGTTTTAAAGGCAACTAATAGGCAGCATGTGTAGTATCTATTCTTATCATTTTTCCTGAGTCCTTTCAGTTTAAACCATCACAGAAATGAACTAAGAAACAAGTATAGCAGGTCTGTTCTTATCTGCACATGATTACTAAGGCAACCACTTAGGCAGCAGCTAATCTTACCAAATCGACCAATCAAATGTTCCAATGCCAAATCTTAGTAAACCGAACAAAAGAACCAAGTAGTAGCATCTGTTCTTATCCCAATCTTGAAACACTAAGTAAAGCATAGTGGAAAGGAATTAAGCATAGCATCTGTTCCATCAGATTAGATGAGCTACAGCACATGAGGAGTAATAACCAATAAGTGCATAAGCTGAAATAATCGAGTAGTACTATCTGCCCTTATCAATTTCTCTAAATGCTAAACATCATTGTAATATAGCAAAGAAACAAAAGATGGTATCAGTTTATACCAGAACATAACTTTTCCCTAAATTCTTCTCAGGTAAAGTCATTTGAGAGTTGAGCCAAACTAAATGAAGCAACTGTTCTTTCAGTTTAATAAACTGAGACACCTATATACGTGTACATATAGGAAGTAGAGGGGGAAACTAAAATCAAGTGTAGAAATTTGTTCTCCCAATTTAAAATAATCTGACATGGGTCAAAATCATAAGGATATGAGCATATCTCAGATAGCAATGCATTCGAGCATTAGTTGAGCACTGATTAAATGAGGGGGGAAGGCAACAACAATTCTCTAGAACCAGTATTGGAACCATTATAAAAAATTGAGCATAACAGTTCATACTGATCATGAGTAGACAAGCTAAACAAGGCCTAATGGGACCATGATCGCATATCAATTGAGTAAAAGAAATCAACAGCACAACCCTAACCGAGTTCCAATTAGACCTCATATAGCAAGGAATCAATCGAAATCACCAAGGAATTCTAGAATCAAGGTCTAATTAGAGGAAAGGGGGAAATTGGGGAATTTTTGGGTAGAACCCTAGAATTGGGGAGTGAAAGGAAAGGGGACTCACCGGAGCGCGGCACTGCCACCGCGGTTGCGGTGCGGTGAACTCACCGCCGTCCAGCGGTGACGGCCGTGAGAGAGGAGGGGCAGCGGGATCGGCTGGCGGAGGATCTAGCCGTTTCCGTGGCCGGGGCACTTTGCCTCTTCGAGATGAGGAGCGGTGCCGCGGCGGGCCTGCGGCCGTGCATGACTGCAGCCTGGAGGTGCACCGCTGGCGACGGCACCGGCGGTTGGTGGAGCGGCGGAGAAGGAGGAGGGGCAGTGGCGCGGCCAAATTCATCGGGGAGAAGGAGGCGTGGCAGTGGCGGTGCTCGGATCCATCGGAGAGAAATGGAGAGAGAGAGAGAGAGGTGGAGGAGGGGAGGCGAATGGATAGGGGTGAGGAGAATGATTTTTATCTCCCGTGCGCGTGTTGTCCCGCCCAAGCCCGCCTCTCCCGCCTCTCAGCCCGCCTCTCCCGCCCAATATTTTCTATCTTCCCGCCCTATCTGTGACGGATTAGTATCTCACAACTATGACGGTCATGTCTGTCCGTCATAAATACACCACCGTCACATTAAACCTGCTACGCCTAAGGAATATCTGTGACGATTTATGGAAACGTCACGAGAAAACCGTCACGGATTAACGGGTTTCTTATAGTGAGAGAAGATGACGAGGAAGTAGGTGCAGACGATGATTGTGGTGGTGCAGAGAACGATGATAGGTTGGATCAGATGTTGGCGATGCTAACGTGAACTTTAATACTGAGATAGACTTCAACAAGTTCATGTGCATGGGAGTTCCAAACCGTCTGTACAAATAATTTCTGTAGCAGTGCGTATGCCTTGAACGCGGTTAAACTGGCCGGTTATTCTCCTAATGGTGTGTGTATTACATCTGCAAGCAATTGACTATTTATTTGGTTCGACTCAGTACGTCTTGTATAGATAACTCTCGCTACTGCATATCTCCAACAAAAAGAAAATAATTTTTTTCTGTGGTATGTTTGTCATGAATGACATTGATGCCCTCATGGTAATGAAACATAGTCGCAATCTGCTCATTAATTAGCTTCTTCGATGCGCTCCGGTCATCATGCATGCATCCATGCATCTTGGAATATCGTAATTAGATCACTTTTACGTACCTGGTCACCATCTTAACATAAAAATTACTCAGCCAAATGTTTCTTAAACAAGAAAGATTTATATGGGCTCATGGGCCTTGGCCTGGGCCAGCTGCCCCAGGCCTGTCTCCGCTCCTGCCCGTACACAAATTAAAAGGAAAACCATGAGGAACCTTCCTAAAGTTGATCGATTCCAGATAACATATTGCTATTAGTCGGCACACCCTACCTGCTCAATTAAATTAATGACCATTTCTATCTCGCCATACAAATATTCTTGACTTGTTCACAACATCACCAACTCTTTCTGCTGCTATAAATACTCGTCGATCCTGTCCAAGGCCAAAGCACACAAGAACATCGCAAACTACAAGAACCTACTTGAGAAACAGTAGAAGATTTCTGCAAAAACCCTAATGGCCTCCTCTTCCTACTTCCTTCTCGCTGCTCTTCTTGCGTTGGCCTCATGGCAGGCCATCGCTTCGGATCCCAGTCCTCTCCAAGACTTCTGCGTCGCAGACAACAGCTCACATGGTATGTACTTGCAGCACTGTTGAGATCAATCACTTAGTTTTCATACAAGCAATATTTACGGGTAAAATTAGGATACACTTATATATGTCAAGAATTATTGATATCATTTTGACTCAGATGTTGTACATGTTACCTTTCGTACGCAGTTCTTGTTAATGGATTTGTCTGCAAAGACCCAGAGGTCGTGAAAGCCGAGGACTTCTTCCTGGCAGCCAAACTTGACATGCCAAGAGACACGAAAGAGAGCAAGGTTGGGTCTAACGTCACCTTGATCAATGTCATGCGGATTCCTGGCCTCAACACACTGGGCATCTCCCTGGCGCGCATCGACTATGCGCCGTTGGGCGAGAACCCACCACATACTCACCCGCGTGCCACTGAGATCCTCACCGTGCTTGAAGGGACACTTTATGTAGGCTTCGTCACGTCCAACCCTAACAAGCTTTTCTCCAAGCTGCTCAACAAGGGTGACGTGTTCGTTTTCCCAGAAGGACTCATCCACTTCCAATTCAACCCCAACCCCTACAAGCCCGCGGTTGCAATTGCTGCACTTAGCAGCCAAAACCCTGGGGCTATCACCATTGCCAACGCTGTGTTTGGGTCAAAGCTGCCAATCTCAGATGATGTTTTGGCAAAGGCCTTCCAGGTGGACAAGAAGACAATAGACTGGCTCCAGGCTCAATTCTGGGAGAACAACCACTACTAAATCAAGCCTTGTTGATTGCATGGAAGATCTGTATTTGGACTGTGCAAATGACTTGCTTTAGTTTCTAGCTATGTTACAAGCTATGCAATAAATCGAACATATGTTATGCTAGTGCTTGTCTGTGAGCCCTGAATGTAGTTCAACCTTTTGAATAATTGGCAACACGAGTTGTTGTGAGACTATGTTATATGCTACTCTGGCGTCTTTGCTTCCCTTGATAGAGCAAAGCCTGGGGTGCAGCTGTGCCCTTGTTTGAAAATAGAAGAAATGTTGCATAATTAAGGATCTGGTAATTTAATATAGTTTGATGCTGACGGTTGTAAATCCATGATGCGACGGTATATATATATAGTGGTTGCATACAATATACATGCATCTTACGGGGAAGGGGGAGCAAATAATTAGACGCCGCGGTAACCGAGTTTTTCTTTTCCCATGGGTGGCGGTTGTATAGTAGATGGCTTTGTGATGGTCAGCTACATGTGTCGTGAACTTCATTTCGTTTGTTATTCTGTGTGTTGGGACCTTTGTTGATTCGAGGGTAAAACTGATTTGTTTCGGTTCTTTAATTTCCACACTTTGTGATAATGACGATTGTTGATTGTGTGTACCTTCGGTGCAAAAACCTCTATCACTACCCCAGAAACAGCTATAGAAGCCAACTTATCAGTGACGAGCACAAAAAAAACACGTCACTGGTAAACCGAAAATTTACCAGTGGCGGGCGTCAATTGCCACGTGTCACTGGTAAATAATTACCAGTGACGAGCATCTTTTACTGCCCGTCACTGGTAACGTACCAATTACCAGTGGCGGGCGCACATAGGAGATCGTCACTGATATATTATATAACAGTGACGTGCGCATCATGGAGCCCGTCACCGATAATATTTCCCGCCAAACTCGCTCCCTGCCTGCATACCAGTGGCGGGTGTACGTTGTGCTCGTCACTGGTACCTTGTTTACCAGTGGCGGGCTCTTATGTGTGCCCGTCACTGGTAAGATGCCCTATAAAAACCATCAGCGAGCTCGCTGCTGGCCAGTCGTAGCTCACTGGCCAGCAGCGAGCTCGCCGATCGCCTGCACGTCCGCCGCCGCCGTAGACGCCCCTGGTAAATTCCTAGCCCTCCAAAAGCTTCCCCCACCTCCCCTAGCTCCCTTGCCATCTCTCTCTCCCTCCAAATCTATGATCATCCATCCATGATCATCATCCATCCATCCATGATCATCCCCCACCTCCCCTAGCTCTCTCCCATCCATGATCATCAAGGCTAGCTAACTTGCTCTCCCCCAAATTTGCTCCAATTAGCTTTAAAACTGATAAGAGCAGATATCTCCCCCAAATTTGCTTCAATTTTGGTTGAGCCATCTAGAGTTAAAGGATGGTTATAGATGTATATGTTAAAGGATGCTTCAATTGCATCATATGTTTGAGGAACATATGGATATGTTAAAGGATGTTTAAGGATAGATGCTTCCATCATATGTTTGAGGAGCATCTTATATACATCTATAAGAGCACATGTATATGTTAAAGGATGTTAAAGGAACTGTTGTTGTTTTCCCCTAAATTGATCAGTGATCATTTGTTACTCGTATGCCTTGCTATATGAAATTATGTATACATTGGTTCATATATGTGTAATTATGTATACATTGGTTCATATATGTGTAATTATGTTTCTTATGCACTGAGGCAGAATCATATATATATATGTAATTATATATGACAAGCAAATGATACTTTGATTCGGTGGATCTGTGGTGATGTGAGATGTGCATGAAATGTATTTCATAAATGTGAATGGGAGATATGCTTGTGGTACCGGCCGTCGAGCCGAGGCAACATTCGTTGCTTTGTTTATTTTTTCAGGGAAACTGAGTTCAACGTTTTGGTGAAATGTTGCTTCGTCAACATTTTGTCAACGTTCGATACTCAATTTTGCATAATTTTAGCGAAGGTCATGCCGAAATTTTCAATTTTGAACAATTTATTTTAATAACCTGCCAAATTTTGAAATGTTTTATGTAATATTTCAAAATCTCAATTGGAAAGAAAACTTTTATCTCAATTGGAAAGAAAATTTTGTTTTAGCCTCTCATGAAAGGTTGGTACTAATTAATTTTCGTATATCTTAGGGATCGAACGACCGATGGATCGAAGTTGGATGTATGACGGCGATCGGAACACACAGAGTTTCTATACATCTTTGAATGAGTTCTTTGATTTCGCCGAGCAAGATATGGTGCGAAAGGGTGGCACGAAGATATGCTGTCCGTGTCGTGATTGCAAAAACCTGAAGATGTACGAAAGGAAATCTGGTTTTCTGCACATGCACCTGGTGCGATGGGGTTTCATGGCAGGTTACACACGGTGGACAAGTCACGGTGAGGAGGATGAGGTTGTTGCCGACGACGAAGGGTTAGATGAAGAAGCAGGACATGGGGAGCCGGAAGCAGAACGGTTGGATTATAAAGATGCCGGAGGACATGAAGAGGCCGAAGCGGATACGCGAAGCACGGGGGACAATTTGGCCGGAATGGTCCAGGACCGTCATGTGCAAGAGCAGGTTGTGAAGGAGACGAATAACGATAGTGCGGCTCGTAGAGAGGCTGCCAAGTTGGAGACACTGGTGAAAGACTCCGAGACTCCCTTGTATCCCGGTTGCAATCCCGAGCACACCCGCCTCTCAGTCACGCTCGAACTTCTAAGACTCAAGGCACTCCACAACAGCACGGACACAAGCCTCGATGAGACATTGGAGTATCTCGCAAAAGTTCTGCCGGAGGGGAACGTGTTGCCTCGTGGTTGCGATGAGGCCAAGAAGGTCGTGTGCCCTCTTGAATTGGAGGTGACGAGATACCACGCGTGTCCGAATGACTGCATCATATATCGGAACCAGTACGCGGAGCTAACCAAGTGTCCCGAGTGCAAAGCATCCCGGTTCAAGCGGGGAAAGAACTACCAACCAGATGGTGAGAACGGAGTGAAGAGCGGTGCTCCTGCGAAGGTTGTATGGTACCTTGCACTCATTCCCCGTTTGAAGCGTCTATTCGCAAACAAGAAGGAGGCAAAGCTCATGCGTTGGCACGACGAGAGGCCAAGGAAAGATGACGCCGTGCTGAGACACCCTGCGGACGGTTGCCAGTGGAAAGCAATCGACGACCAATACCCCGAATTCGGAGGAGAGCCGAGGAATATCAGAATTGGAATGAGTACGGACGGACTCAATCCTTTTGGAAAGATGAGCAGCAGGCACAGCACCTGGCCCGTGGTCGTATGGATGTACAACCTCCCTCCGTGGCTCTGTTTTAAGCGGAAGTACCTACACCTGTCTATGCTAATTCAAGGGCCACAGCAACCAGGGAACGATCTGAACGTGTATCACCAACTACTGAAGGAGGAGCTAGATACACTGTGGGCTGAACCAGGGGTCCGGGTCTGGGACGCTCACGAAGGAGACTACTTCAATATGAGAGCTATGATGATCACAACGGTGCAAGACTATCCCGCTTATGGATATCAATCCGGCCAGGTTTGCCACGGATACCAAGGATGTGTTAAGTGCATGGAAGATACAACAAGTCGTCACCTACCGGGCTCTCACAAAATCGTGTACATGGGCCACCGAAGATGGCTTCAACAGGACGACCCGTGGAGACAAGATAAAGAAAAGTTCGACAATACGGTTGAGACCCGAGGACCACCACGTAAGAGGAGTGGGGAAGAAATATACGAGATGTTGAACTCTTGGGGTGAGTGCCCTAGGGCGGGAAAGAAGCAGAAGAAGGTAAAGCCGCTGGGAGGCGTGTGGAAAACGAAATCTGTATTCTGGGACCTGCCTTACTGGCCTTTTCTCGAGACGCGCCACTGCATAGATGTCATGCATATTGAGAAAAATGTCTGTGAGAGTGTGCTCGGTCTCTTGCTCCACATGGCAGACAAGACAAAGGATGGGCCGAAGGCACGAGCTGACTACGAGGAACTGGGGATAAGACGAGAGCTGTGGGCCAAGGAGGAGAAGACCAAATTGGGCAGGAATGTTACGAAAATCAAGACGGACTGTCCCGCCGCTTGCTACACTCTAAGTACAGACGAGCTGGATAAAATCTTCAAATGCCTCAGATGTGTCAAAGTAACTTCCGGCTACTCGGCAAACATACAGAGATTTCTAGACACGCATAACCACAAACTAATCGGTATGAAGTCTCATGACTGTCACGTGATGATCACGCAGATACTTCCGGTTGCAATTAGAGGGCTAATGGAGCCATGGATCCGCGGGACACTGCTTGACCTCTGTAACTTTTTCGACACTATCTCTCAGAAGTCCATCACTAAGAAGCGTTGCCGGCGACTGCAGGCGGAGATCATTGTCATACTCTGCGAGCTCGAGATGTACTTTCCGCCCGCATTCTTCGACGTCATGGTTCATCTCATGATCCATATCGTCCCGGAGATCATCGACCTAGGTCCAGTATTCCTACACAACATGTACCCGTTGGAGAGGTTCAACGGGGTCGTCAAGCGATACGTTCGCAACAGGTCTCATCCGGACGGGAGCATCGTCCAGGGCTTTCTCACGGAGGAGAGCGTCGAGTTCTGCACGGATTACATGAAAGTCGACAAACCTATAGGCGTGCCTGTTAATCGGCACATTGGCAGGCTCGATGGCGTAGGTCACCGACGCGGAAAGAAGGATTTACATGTGCACAGTGACTCTCCGAACCGATCAGACGATTACGTCAGAGCGCACACAGTAGTGCTACAGCACCTGTCAGTGGTCCGTCCTTACGTTATTCAGCACATGGCAATGTTAAAAACAAAGCACGGCTCAAGAAAGACCGAGGCGGCTCTCATGAAAGAGCACAACGCAACGTTCGCCAGGTGGCTAAAAAACTACTTCGACGAACATAGCTTCTCAAAAGATGATGACGTAGCACGGACGGTGTTCCACGTGGCACAGGGACCCCTGATGAATGTCGGGACGTACCAAGCATACGACATCAACGGATACACATTCTATACAGAGGCACAAGACCAGAAGAGCGTGTACCAGAACTCTGGGGTGACGATGGAGGCCCTGACCGGTAAGAAAAAGGACAGATACTACGGTAGGCTGGAAGAGATTTGGGAACTGGACTACACCGTAACCAAGATCCCCATGTTCCGGGTAAGATGGGCGAAGAATGTCGAAACGGAAGACTATTTCACTACCATGGTCATACCGAAAGCAGTTCCTATTGAGACAGTAAATGTGAAAGCGATCAGTGCCAAAAATGAGCCGTGGGTATTAGCTAAACAAGTGGCCCAATGCTTCTACATAGCCGACCCGACGAGGCCAAGCCGTCATGTCATGAGGAGGGGCAAAAGGAGTATCGTTGGAATCGATGGTGTCGTTGACGAAGACGACTATGACCAATTTGACGACCCGGATACGGAGGAAGACAATCAGCCACGGCCCAGCAGAAGGAGAAATACTACATGTCCCGCCGTGCGTCCCTTCAAAAGACGAAGTCACTCCGAGGGGTTAACCTAACAGTGAACACTGGAGAGGTAGCTAGAACTGTCGACATTGATGTTAGTCAGATATCTGAAACTAATCACCCAGCTACCTAGTGGAAATGGTGCCAATAGTTCGCAGAATCCTGTGCTCGATCAGATTCTACAGCTACACTCAGGTGCCTATGCAGCTCCACATGTTCCAATCTATATGCCTGCTAGCTTTGCACCGAATCCCAATCCAGGAGTGTATTGCTCACCATATGGAGCCCAGTTTCCAGTGAACTCTAGACGAATGCAGAACATGGGCATGTGCCACCCAATGCAGGGATACAGTGGAGCTCTAATGCAGTTTACACTACTGCCATTAGGACAACAACACAGCCTTTTCAGCAACAAGGGTATGGAAACTATGCCACTCATGTGATAGAGCCAATCACCAGAGTCCATGTGGTCCTTGGGTACATATTCCTGAGACTTATGGAAATTACACCAACTATCAAAATCAGATAGCACAACCCTTGCACCAGGACAACAGTGATGGAGGAGGATACAGGCATAGTTCCAGAGTGGATATGCCGTACTTTAATGGTGACTACCCACTGGCTTGGATCAGACAATCTGAAAAATACTTCCAGATATCAGGAACTCATGAAAGTCAGAAGGTACCTTATGTCAATGGCAGGGCTGACACATGGCTGAGAGGATCAGGGCTCCAGACACAGGCTCAACTGCTCCCATGGAAAAATATTTTGTGGAATGATTTGTGATAGGTTCACGGAAATCAGTTCATATGATGTAATGGACCAATTTCAAGAGTTTTCACAAACTGTATCCACCTAAATAAACAAATTTGAGGAAGCTATGGAGTTAATGAAGAGAGATCAACCTTATCTTCAAGAACCCTTTTTCATAAGGGATTTCATTAGTAGTCTGAGGAGCTATATCAAGCCCCACATGAAGTGTTACAATCCTAGGAATCTCCTTGAAGCATATTGGTATGCTAGACACCTGGAATAGATAACTGTGGTGAGAAAACCTATTTTCGCTGTCAATTTTCCAGGGAATAACAATCCCAGTAGAAACAATACTGGGAGACCTCCAAGGGAAGGAAATCAGAATACAGAAGGTGGGGGAAAGAAATGTTGGTAATGTAAAGAACCATGGAATAGGGAGCATAAATGCATAATGCAGGACAAGTAAAGCTATTCATGCCATCATCATTGATGGGTGAATCAGAATTTCCACAAGAGAATGAGAAAGAAGATACTGTGGAAACTCAGTCCTGCAACTCCAGGAAAGGGTGCAAATGAAAGACCATTAGAAGGTCACGTGATGTCCATTTCTGTTCAAGCTTTAAAGGGAATACTAGGAGCTCTAACTTTTTCTCTATCATTGGAATCAAAGGAAAGAGGGCAATAGCTCTGGTGGATAGTGGGAGTACCAGCACCTTTATGGACTATCAATTTACTCTATAATCCAACTTGAGATTGAATCACAACAACTCACAAAGGGTAACAGTTCCTGGAGGGGGACAATTGGAAACAAGTGCCTATGTGGATGGCATTCCTTATGTGATTCAAGGGGAAGAATTCACAGGGGCCTTCAGATTATTGAAGCTATCAGGATATGACAGAATCCTTGGAGCAAACTGGATGAAGATACATGGGCGTGTAACATTGGACATGCCTAAGAGGACATGTTCCATATGCAAGTAAGGAAAGATTATAGCGCTTCAAGATTTCACTACACCAAAAAATAATTATTTGGTAAATGTGCAATCACTGTAGAAGATCTTGAAGGGAGTAATGGGATGTCTAGTGTACACCTGCTCACTCGAGACTGAGAAGGCTACTATTAAGGCTGAAGTGCCAAAAGTGATCCAAGAAATTCTCAGTGAATATGCTGATGTCTTTGAAGATATCAGAGGATTGCCACCTCCAAGGCCTTGTGATTATACCATACCACTTAAGGTAGGGGCAGAACCTCCCAACATTAGGCCATACAGGGTTTCCACACATGAAGAAGAATGCTATAGAACAATTGGTCAAAGAGATGCGGATAATTCCTTGATTAGACATAGCAATAGCCCTTACTCTTCCCATACTCTGCTGGTTAGGAAGAAGGATAGCACATGGAGATTATGTGTGGATTATAGGCAGTTGAATGCAATAACTACTACGAATAAGTATCCAATTCCTGTGATTGAGGATTTGCTAGATGAATTGTATGGGGCTGCTGTTTTTAGCAAGCTGGATCTGAGGTCAGGATACCACCAGATAAGGATGGAAGAGGCAGTCATACACAAGGCTGCTTTAGGACACATATTGGGCATTATGAGTACATGGTTATGCCATTCGGATTAATCAAGGCTCCAGCTACCTTCCAGTCATTGATGAACCAGATATTTGCTAAGTATCTGAGGAGTTTTGTCTTAGTGTTCTTCGACAACATACTCCTTTACAGAAAAATTTTAGAGGAGCACATCAGACACTTGAGGTTGGTACTGGACACTCTGAGACAACAATATTTGAAGTCCAAGATCAGCAAATGTGTATTTGCAGTCCCACAAATTGAAATCTAGGACAATTCATCTCCAGAGAAGGAATGGCAACTGAGCCTAAGAAGATTGAGCATATCTTAAACTGGTCTATTCCAGAGAATATTACTAAATTGAGAGGGTTCCTTGGTATGACAGGATACTATAGGAGATTCATAAAGGGCTATGGACAAATATGCAGGCCATTATATGATCTCACGAAAGATGCTTTTCATTGGACTGAAGCTCAAACTAAGGCTTTCAACATCCTTAAAAGAGCCTTGACCACTGCACCAGTCTTGACACTACCAAACTTCTCCTTGCCTTTTATCATTGAGACTGATGCCAGTGGTACATGAATTGGGGGAGTATTGATGCAACAAGGCAGGCCCATTCATATTTTAGCAAAACTTTGGGGCCAAGAGCTGCAGCACTTTCTGTGTATGATAAAGAGGCAATGGCTATTATTGAAGCATTGAGAAAATGGAGACACTACTTGCTTGGAAATAAGATGATCACTAACCAAAAACTCTTGGAAGAAATACAACACAAATTACTGTTGAAACTACTTGAGTTTGACTATGTGGTGGAATATAAAAAGGGAAAGGAGAATAAGGTTGCTGATGCCCTTTCTAGGGAAAACATTGAAGGTGAAGTTTGCATGGCCATTACTGTAGTAATCAACAGATTGGACCAAGGACATTAAGGCCAGTTACCAGCAAGACACTAAAGTCCAGAATATTATAGCCCAATTTGACTCCCCTGTAGGCAATCTTGATGTGAGGTACAAATATGAAAATGGAATCCTCAGGTTCAAATCAAGAATATATGTTGGGTACCATCTCTTCACTCAGCTACAGTAGGGGGGTGTGAGCTACTCAGGGGTCAGAGTTACCTATCGTAGGATCAAAATGTCCTTCTATTGGCTTGAATTAAAAAAGGATGTCAAGAAGTTGGTCAATGTTAAGATTCTTGGGCGGCTAGACTCTCTACCAGTACCTGACATGACATGGTCAAGTGTATCCATGGACTTTGTAGAAGGATTGTCCAAGTCACAAGGGAAGGATGCCATATTGGTGGTAGTAGATAGATTGACAAAGTACTCACATTTTATTCCCCTATCACATCCCTATCAGTTTCTGATGTAGCTCAGACCTTTATTGATAATGTATTCAAGTTACATGGAATGCCCAGCAGCATAACATCAAACATGGATAGAGTCTTTACTAGCAAGTTTATGGCAAGAAATGTTCAAGGCCCTGAAGGTTTTCTTGAGGATGAGTACTGCATACCACCTCCAATCAGATGGACAGACTGAAAGAGTTAATTTGTGCCTTGAGAATTATTTGAGATGCATGAATTTTGATGAGCCCAGGGAGTTGAGGCAGTGGCTTTCTTTGGCAGAGTGGTGGTACAATTCTACCTACCACACCTCACTAAAAATGACTCCATTTCAGGCCCTTTATGGCTATTCCCCACCTCCACTAAGTGAATTTTCTGTTCCATGCAATGTCTCTGAAGAAACCAGAGTGACATTAGAGGAAAGGGCTGAGATACTCAGGCAATTGAAGGGCAATTTGACCAAGGCTCAAGAGAGAATCAAGTATTTTGCAGATAAACACAGATCTGAAGAACACTGGGCATTGGAGATATGGTTTATTTGAAAAATGCAACCATATAGGCAGAACACTTTTGGATAAGGAGCTCACTAAAGTTAGCATCTAAATACGATGGACCTTTTAGGGTGATGGAGAAGATTGGTATACGATTTACAAACTTCAGTTGCTAGAAACAGCTCAATCCCACCTAGTCTTCCATGTGAGTCAATTAAAGAAGAATCTGGGGTGAAGAGCTGTACCAAATCCAATTTACCCCTGGTGGATGCTGATGGCAGGATTAGGACTGAAACTATAGCTGTTCTGGACCGTAGGGTGATACCAAGGAACAATGAGCTAGTTGTTCAGTGTCTGATCAAGTGGCTTAACTTTGATCAAGATGAAGCTACCTGGAAAGATCCCTCTTTCATCCAGAAAACCTTTTCGCACTTTTATCCTTGAGGGCAAAGATCCTGCTATCGGGATAAAAATTGTCAGACCCAGCTAAATTAAGAGGTTCAGTTCAGAAAGTTCAGGGTAAGGAACTTACGGCATTTTATGAAGCGCAGAGAGAAAAGGAAATCGGACGGTGGAGAGACACGGATACCTCTTCGTTTGGAAGCAACGGTCGGATTTCTTAAGAGTACTCGAACAGTGTTAACCGTGGTCGTTTATACCGTTATTACTGTTTACATTGCACCAAACCCTATTCACTGATTTGTCAGGCAGATTTAGGGAAACATCTCCCTGGTCCTGACACAGATTTCGTCCGTTGCGCCATGAATCGCGACAAACTGACGGCAGCCTTCGCCGGGCTTCAGGCAGCGGTGGGGGGCACTACTATAGAAAATGTCAATACTGACGGGCCAAAACCCATATCATTGACGGGTTTTTGGCCCGTCAACAACTAATAACGGGTAATTTATCCTTCACTGATAAAGCTCAACACGGACAGGTAAAAAAAGGAACCGTCAGTAATAGTAGTCTCATCACTGACGGGTACACTTTCAACCCGTCCGTGATGAGTATTC